>JARJEC010120089.1:0-14988 GCA_030264575.1 Tachinus sp. AB-2021
ATTTTGTGGGGATAAGTTTATTTTCAATTAAAGGATCTTTTTAACATTTTTCGTTTTTAAGAAAAAACGTGATTTTTCGAAGTTTTTCGATTTCTATTATGGCTATTTGGTTAATTTAAGTTACGAAAACATGATTAACCTATGGGAACTTTGTTATGTAGAATCTAGTGTCGTACTCAGTACTTTTTGCGACTTTAAACTTTCGACTTTTTCTAATAAACTAGGAGAATAAAAAATGCAATAAAAAAGTGAAAATATTTATGGTGTTCTATTAAAAATTGCATTTGTTTTATACTTACTGAGTAGAAATAACGTACTAAAAATCTAATTGGACAATCGTTAGCTTGAGAAAATGGTTATTTACAAACTAAGTTTGTAAAATTAATTTTCCTGTGTAAATGCAAAATTTGAAGCACGAGCGAGGAAGGTGCTCTCACTCTTGAGATAGAAAATTTATTCTGAAACACTTGCATCTATTTTTATTTATTTTTATTCTATAACAAGTGATATACTAGCGCCATATTACACAATTCCCTTAAGGGTTATACATTGCGAAGAAAAAAAATTATTGTGGATTGATTAATTATTATAGTTTGAAAATTGTTTGTCTTTCGCACTCAGTCATAGCTCATACTTATCTTCATCAGACCCCAATTTTTGTAAAATTAAAGCATGATATTTCAGTGTTTTTTTGCTCATTTTCCCGATTTAGTAGACCTGTCATATGAGTGCGTCAAATGGCACTTTCGAGGCGGCAAGTTAAAAAAATGGGGAGAGCCGCCCCGTGTGACACCTGGTAGGTGTGAAACAATGAAATCTATTTTCAGGGGAAGCTGTGCAATTGTATGCTCGAAATTGTTACTGTTATTCATGATATTGTTTGTCACTAGCAGGCCTGCAATTTTATTTGTTATGACCAGGTGACCATAGCAACAAGCGTCCTAAAGCTTGATGTTTCACATCAAAAGCGTTATATCATACTACCTACTTTTTTCTCTACGAATTAAACATACTATTTTGTGACACCCTGTACAATACACGATATAAGAGATCTAGCTAGCATTTATGTTTGTAAAGATTGTAACTTATTCTTATAAATACAAATTAAATAGATACCGTATTGTTGGACATTTTCTAGTACATAAACCCAGCGAACATATTTATGATATTATTATGTGCACCATGCATGCAAAATATGTTTCAATTAAATAAATTATATTAGCACGCTATGGTATGAAAATTATCAAACAATATTAATATTTTTTACTATTAGATTTATCAGTGTCAGAATTTTATATTTTAGTCAGTTACCAAAATTATATAGAACTGATGATAGGCAAATTTATTTATGATAATTAAAAATAGGTATATAGGCTGTGAATTTGAGGTGCGAAAATTCACGTTTTGCACCAAGTGACGAAAGTAAATCACCCAATTTTTATGGCATTTAGGAAACTGTATTTAGAGTTCCTCAAGTGTCAAAATGAAAGCCGCCTAATTTGTTTGTCAGAATTATAAATCTTTTTTTCATTATTAACAACAAAATGTTGTGCCGAATGGGAAAAATAGTATTCAAACTTTGTTAAGAAATGCCCTTGCAAATCTTGGACAATTACAAACCTCACCTACAGCTCGGTTAAACCTTGCCCGCAGCAAGAGAGTACTTTCTTAACTGGGTTTGAAATATATTATTACCTCAGTTTTGATGTATGTTACAAGTCGTGATAAACGGATCGACATGAAGTTATGTATCCATTGCATCTGTAATCTCATTATTAATTTATATTATTTTAATATGCTTAGGACATAGTGATTATTATATGACGTCTATTAAATAGTAAACAGTAAGGATGATGAATGAAATATTTAATTTTATTTTCAGATTCTATGTTATCTTCACCGTTATCATCACATCATAAAGAGCAAGATGGCGCCCACCAAGATCCTCGACTGCAATCTTTGGAAAAACAACTTAATATTGAACTTAAGGTCAAGCAGGGTACGGAAAATATGATTCAAAGCATCACTGGAGGTCATTCCAGAGATAAAAAGTTACTAGCCGAAGCACAACAAATGCTGCAAGATTCAAAAGCCAAAATTGAATTTCTTAAAATGAGGATTTTAAAAGTAAGTCTACTGACATGAAATGTAAAAAGGTCTAACAAATTATCATTTGATGGGTTTAGGTGAAACATAACATCAATAATAAACACCACAGTAGTGGTTCAATGCATGACCTCACAGCTAACGGAGACGCGCGAGAATTGGAAACATCTCTGGAAGAACGAATTGATGAATTGAGGCATAGATTGAGGATAGAAGCTGCAGTTGTGGAAGGCGCTAAAAATGTTATACGTCTTCTCCAGAACGGCAGTAAAGAAAAATCTGATAAAAAAGCGCTTTCAGAGGTAGGTAGTTATGCGCAATAACTAACTATTAATAATATTTTGTATTCATTTCTCTAGCAATTGCAAAGTAACGAATACCGCCTTATAGATATACACGTTTCCAAGTATCAATGTTCGCACGCACGTTGCTCAATTATTAATTTAGGTACTTCAGAATAATATCAAAGATTGACTTTTCTGATCTATCTTCCAAAAGTAATCACACACGGTGGCCTGGTTGGGTAACTGGTATATTAATCGTTATAATTTAATTAATACTTTATACTCGCTTGCAGTAGGGGATACTTCTGTCGGCCGGTGGACGTAGGTATCTATTACTACTACTGGTGGCACTTGATTGATGAGTTATTACGGCGCGTGGCGCGGTATGCCATTATTAACCAAATTTGTAATTGCGCTCATAATTTAATACAAAATTAATATAATACAATTATTATACCAAGATGGTCAATATTTTATTCCACATTTAATTTTAATTTAATATTTATTCAATAAAATGTTTTCCCGCAAAATAACACTAAACATAATAGAGGTTATTATTATTTTTCTTCTCTTAATAAATATTTTAAACAAATGTCAAAATTCTTATAAAAACTTTAAGATTTTAATGAAGTCAAAGTGAGTGCTTAAAATTTTATTTAAAAAATATTGTTTGAAATAAATTTTTAAAGTTATATTCTAAAATGAAATCTTTTATTTATAAAACTTAATGAACTTATGCTGTTGAATGTTGAAAGATAATATTACTTCAATGTAGTCATTGAAAATACTCTAACTATATATTTTTTTAAACAACCAAATAATATATGTAAATTAAAGAAATCAAAATTTTTCGAAAAGTCAAAAATACAAAAATGATTTTTTTTTCTTGTTAACATATATCAAAAGTATCAATTTTATTTTAAGAAATGTTTAAAAAATCATTAATTTTTTTCTAAAAAAACAAACATTTTTTCAATTTTTTGTTACATCCATAAAGTGATTATTCTAAAAATACATAGAAAACCTTTTCTAATTAAAAAAAATGTTATTTTTTTACGTGCAAACAAAATTAAATGTTTTTTTCGTGGTCAAAAACAAAACAAAAATATTTACAAAGTATTAAAATTTAAAAAAACATTTTTTCTAATTTATTTTGTTACATCAAAGAAGTTGAAATGTATTTTTATTAAACAAAATGAACACATGTCGAGGGGCGCTCTATTTAAAGTGGGATTAAAGATGCGACTTAAATAATGTACATATTTTTATACTATTATTGAAAAAAACATGAAAGTAAAGAAAAGGGTGATAAATCTATTTTAGGTAATTTATTAAAGTTTATAGAACTCCGAAACAGATTTAATCGTATCCTACATTTTTATTTTGTAAAAGGGTTTGGATAAAAGCGCTGTATTAATTTACATTCAGTCGTGAGCTTCATTAAATATTTTCAAATATTTTGATTATGGCCAGTGTGTACTCTAATAAATTGCATAGATTCTTTCAACTAATTTTATTTAATAATAAACAATGTCGTCTAAAAGCGGCCGAGATTCGCCTGTCTATTTTTAAGTATATTTGTTCACAATTGAAATTGTGCGTATATTTTGAAATTATAGGTCGATGTAGCACTAACTGTAATACGTATTATTTATATTGCTGTGAATTGTGAATAGAAGAAAATATTTATTTCAAAATGAGCGTCGGTGCCGCGCGGTTACGTTCGCGTCTTGCCAAATCCGTGTGGATCACGCCTCGATTGCCGCGGTGCTAAGCTTGTATTTAGTTGCTAACTATATCTAGTAGAGTCAACATAACATTCAAATGTGCCAAGAATATTCTTGTTTACAATTTCTTAATTGTGAATCAAATCGCATTCCGTCAGAACTCCAATTACACACACGACTCCTAATTGTTTAGTTTCTTGAACCGAATTAATCTATAATTAAAAGCAACTGTAGTTGAAGAGATTTACATCGGATTTGAACGGGCTAAAAGATCGTGCATTTTAAAATAGTCATGTCTGTATGTGCCAACGATAATTACGCCTCAGTTGTAATTTTATAAGTGCATTCTCTAATAATATTTACCCGTGAAATTGTTGTAAACTGAAGTAAAATGGTGGGATTTGAGAATTAAATACTAAATATAACACGGTGCAGGTGACGCAATGTGCCGAAATTAAGTCACTGAACTCTGAAGGAAAACATGAGATTAATGTGTATTATTACATAAAACTATGTATACGCGACAAGATCCGTCCCAGCAATGGACAGTTCATGCACAATTTACAATTTCACATGACGGAGTTCCGGATCCAAATGCAACTCCCCAAGCTCACACGGAACATGATGAAAATGGTGTTAGAATGGTTTATACTTGGACATCCCAGCAAGGATCTAATAATGGGTCAGAACCTACTCCATCAGAACCACCATTATCCAAAGAAAATGTTCCATCTGCTCCTTTTGGTGGATTTCAAAGAGGAAATATGGTTTTTACATCTACGCCCCCGCGAGGACGACCCACTACTCTAAACGAAACAGAAAATGGCAAATTAGGTGTAGATTCTTCTGGTTATAGCAGCGAAATGCTCTCACCAAATTCATTTGGTAGTACCCAATTTCCACGTAGAAGTTCACAACCCTATAATAGACGATGCAGAAGTACCTGTAGCATAGTGTTATCTACAAACTTTAACGAACAAGTTAAACCTGATGATTCAGAGTGTCAAAGTCAGTGTGGTAGAACACACAGTTTACGTTGCCAAACTCCTACGCTAAGGTGCGAACGTAAGGACGCGTTTTACGGCTGCGGCGATCCTTGGTGTTACCATTCCAATTATGGAGACGATTTGCGATTTTCTCCGGTACCGGAAGGCGAGGAATATGCATCTGGAACAACTACGAAGCGGCCGTCCAGAGCATCCACGTATACTGCGCATCATTATCCCGAACGATCCCAGAGTTCGCCGCCGCGTATCGAAAAAAGCCGAGACGCTTCCGTACAGACATATGAAATGATTGATAAGTGTACATCGCCGTTCATGCGAATGGGAAGCTTTGATTATCAGAATCCAAAACATCCCAAAAATGAAACTAAAACATTTAAAAAGCGACCAGCGTATAATGCAAGACGAAAAACCGAACCGATTCAACAGCCTAGATCAAGATCTCCCTCCACATCATTTACGCCAGACAGTCTAGAAAGCCAAAAGGTAGATCAATTTCAGACAAATAGTTTCTTATTGTAAATACATATTGCCTAATGTTTAAATTATAATAATTCAGCCAAAAAGAAATTCTTTTCACAAATTTAATAAAACCAAATTTGTAATAAGGAATTTCATCAAAGTACATCTGTTTGCAAAGTTGGGCAAATACTAATAAAAAAGTATTTAAATATTAAATCCCTTAAAATATTTAAATACTTTTTAACTAATAAATACTTTTAAAAGTATTTAAATATTTTGAAACAGTATTTAAATAAAGTTTAAAATGTATCTAAATACTTAATACTTTCAAAAGTATTTCAACACTCAAATACATATGCCGCTTATCCAAAAGTAGTACTTACATACTTGAGAAACGTTGAAAATGTATTTAAATTTAATACCTAATACTTTTGAAAGTAGTTGAACCTTCAAATTCAAATACCGCTTATCAGAAAGTATTTATAAATACAAATACTTACCCGGCTCTGGGTGTTGTACAGGCTATGAATAAATATATATATATACAATGAATAAATATATATATATATATATATATATATATATATATAACAATAAAGGTCATTAATTAACTAACTGGACATTAATTTAAATTCAATACAGCCTTTTATATTTAGCAAATCTAAATATAACAACCTGTCATATAACATCAGTTAATAGATATCTATGGTGGCGTCAACTTTCAGCATGACATTTTGCATATTGAAAGTTGACGATAACAAGACATGTCTATATTATTCTGGTTTATGGTTCAGCATCAGTTTTTCTCTGTGTAGATTTTATTACATAATAAATTTGCTATGTAGAATGCACATCATCAAAATTATGGCTTATCACATCAATTTATGGTGAAATTGGAGGTTCAAAATAAATGGAAACTTTGAATTGCTTTCTAAACATGCATTTGCATATCATAAAATTTCAAAAATTTTACTATTTTCCTTTATAATAATATAAATAATAAACCAATCACATTAAGCCATTTTAAAATTTTTGATAAATTAGATTCAATTACAGTGAAATTCGCACTTATGCAAGAATTGCACTGACAAGTAGACTGGCGCTTCGCAACATGACAAATTAATTAATATATGTCAATGTATATATATATATATATATATATGTAACTCCATCAATGCAAACAAATTGAATTATTATATATTTATCAGTATCTGATACTTTTATCAAATTTAATTTAGTATCTGTTTCTGCCAAGTCTACTAATTAGATTTCACGCTAATACAATTATCCAGAAAAGTTTGCTTTCAAAATATGGTTGCCTTTAAGAAATCGCATCATTCATTTGTTTTGTAATTTGATTGTCAAAGGCACTTGACGTTTTACGTCACGTGCACTTGATCAAATTACTATCAAAATAAATTTATTCATTTTCCGTGCAATATTTGTCAAATAAACTTTTCGATAATTTTCAATTCACTTAATATTTAAAAAAATTTTTTTTTTAATTTTTATATATATATATATATATTTGTATATATAATTACCTATAAATTGGAAAATATTTAACTTATAATTATAACTATATATAAAATGATTTTTATGGGATGACATTAATCTGTTTTACCTTGACATAAAATTACCAAATTATGAAGTGTTATATTTTATAATAAAAATACAACAATTATGGCAATAAGTATTTTAACAATAAGAAACCAACCTAAACATATAAATAATCATTGAACTAATTAATTTCCGAAATTCTAGACTGCAAAACAAGTAGCAAAAGTGCCAGGTCTATTTCGAGCACCTGCAGAAGTAAAAAATTCCAATACAAGTAATTCCAATGACCCGAACAAGAAACCTCGAACCGTTCATATAGATGTGTATTGTACAGGAACAGAATTAGACTCAGATTCGAGTTCGTCATCAAACGAGTCCGATAATAAAACTGGTTCTTCGCCTCAAACAGTTTTTGAGTCTGGTAAAGTTAGAATCACACACAAAAGAGCTGAAGATGAAGAACTACCATTTCATTTACTCGATAATAATCAACCAAAGTCGGTTAATCAAACCACATCTAGTGTAGGTATAGAAGAATCTGAAATTGAAGATGGCCTTAGTACTGCTTATCCTTCTCGCAGTTCATTTTCGAGAGATTTGGATTCAAGTTTTTCAAGTGTTCCGCCATCATGGTCTACGTTATCTATGTCAAGTTATGCTATCCCTGATGATGACTCGGTTGCAAATACAAGTTGGAAAGATACCGTTTCTGATTTTGGTAGTTTGAGTCGATCAAGTATAACTCAAACCGATAGTTTGGATTTTGTACCCAGGAGGCCCTTACAAAATCAAACGAGAAGTAGAGGTAGTATAGATGAGCAACCAGAAAGAGAACTACTTGAAACTCCTTGTAGCCTTCAAGCTAGTGACAGTTTTGAATATGCAAATTCAGATGACAAATATAGAATTAGAAATATGGAAAACATGTGGAAGAAAACAGATGATAGGCAATGGAAATCACCACAAATTGAACGAAAGCATCTTTTGCAGCAACAGAAAATGAAAGAATATATCGAAAAAAGATTAAGTGATAAAAATCTGCCAACGAGGGAATCGAAAGATACTGAATCTGAAAGTGACAACTCCGAGAAAGGATGGAGTTTTATTAAAGATGATGAAAAGAAATTGGAAAAAGAAGTTACCATAATAAAAACGAGTAAAGACAAAGAACTCAAGAAAAATCAAACATGCGTATTAGCTGTCAATTCGCATACTAATTTAGTAACTACTTGCAAATCTCCAAGCATACTAATTATAAAACAAAAGATGAGCAAAGATCCTTCACTTCGAGCACCCTTTACCTTAGTACCTGGAATTTATACCGAACAGCGAGAAATTGCCAAAAAGTTTGGTCGTATTGTGGATGTATTTAAAAAACCGGGTCATCATATAGGACCAGCAAAAAATCCGGATTGCAGCTGTGATCATTGTAAATCTTATTTTAGTACAAGAAGCCCGCGAGGAAGGGCAAGATCAGTAGATAGTCAACGCAATAGTTATTATAATTGGAAGGAATTGAGTCGATGCTCAGAATCCCCTCATAATATACCTGACAAACTTAATTCAAAGCAAGACAACAAAAGCGCTACACAATTAGGCTTCTCTGATTTTTAATAATTTCCATTAAGTGCATTTCTTTTATCTTACGTTATTGTTTTTATTAAAAAGTATATCATTGTTATTTAAATTCACTAATAAATTTTATTTGATTAAATTGTTTTCATAATTTTTTATTATTAAATGGCATTATTTGGTGAACAAGTTAGAAATTAATTTGTTATTATTATATTATGACTTTTTAGGCTCAATCAAGTTTATCAGCTAGTAGCAAGAAATTGGATCTATTGAGAAAGTCGTTGGATTTGAGGCGGCATGAGTTGCCGTCGGATAGCCCCACATACATACAATTGAAAAAAGACCTCCAAAGTATTCAATCCGCAAGTCCATTACCTGTACAATATACCAGTTTGCAGCCATTTAGGGATGGATCAGATGGATCCAAGTATAATACATCACATTCTACATTTAGCCGATGTGCTGCTGTTACTGGAACTTTGGAAGTTAGACTACTGGGATGTCAGGATTTATTGGAAGATGTTCCAGGTAGATCTAAAAAGGATCGAGATGTTACATCTAGTCCCAGTGATTTAAGAACATTCATGAAAGGTGTCACTGGCAGAAGTTCCTCTAAAAGCTACAGCGTAAAAGATGAGATCAGCAATGAAATCATGGCAGTTATAAAATTAGATAACCAAAATGTTGCACAAACTAGTTGGAAACTATGTTCACAACAAGCATGGGACCAAAGGTAATATAAAGGAATGTAGCTGTTTTATATTTAATTTAATTAATGTTTTACAGATTCTCTATTGAACTAGATAAATCAAGAGAATTGGAGATTGGTATTTACTGGCGAGATTGGAGATCACTATGTGCTGTAAAGTTTTTACGATTGGAAGAATTTATCGATGATGTACGACATGGAATGGCATTACAGCTAGAGCCACAAGGATTATTGTTTGCTGAGGTATGTAGTAGTATAAGAATTCAACTTTTATTTTTCAAATAAGAACACAAATTGTTTTTATTATTATGAAAAATGTAATTCTTTCTCTCTCTTCGGATATATTAATTTCTCTATCAATTGTTTAAAAAAAAAGTACAAGAAATATGAGATGGTGACATTCTCAGCATTTTGGTATTAATATTTACGTTTTTTTTGGCATGATTTACAAATTTACCTGGCATTTATATATATATATATATCGCCATCTGGCGGACATATTGTATTTTTCATTTACTTTCTATTCAAGTCTGGCCGCTTTAGCTATTGAACTACTTCGGCTTCCCTTTGTTCTGTGCCTGACCAGTACCAGCACATCATATGAATGTTTTTGAGCCGTTATTTTTTTTATTTTTGTTATTCTTAGGTATTGTAGATACGGTTGTATCGTTTCATCTACCATCTAGTAGTAGTAGTATATATATATTTGTTGGGTTTCACCCAACTGGCATCGACCTTGTCACACCGGCTTGTTACTCTGGCTAGAAATTTGCCTCCGATATCTAGAGCACCATTAACTATTTCCCAATGGCACCGGTATGAACCCATCCAAGTGCTGACCGTGCCCAACGTTGCTTAACTTTGGCAAACATTCAACATCGGGCATACTGGAATAAGCCACCCGACGGTGGCTATCTACTATCTTCTACATTTATATAATTTATATTTTACAGATTAAGTTCCTGAATCCGATGATTTCCAAGAAACCTAAACTCCAAAGACAAAGGAAAATATTCAAAAAGGAAATCAAAGATATGCCTAGAGCAACTCAAATGAATATAAATGTTGCAACATGGGGACGTTTATTGAAAATGAAGTCGCCACATCAGGACAACAATTCTACATTATCACCAGAAGCACAAGTAAATTTCAATATTAATCATATCTTGCCAAAATTATTAAATTACTTAATTTTTACAGCCTTTAGAAGATGAAGTTTCGGATGATAAATCTGAAACTCCTGGTGAAATGCCTGATTTACAACTTACTGGATTGGGGGGGCAAAGACCTCTTGGCATTGGTGTAACTCCTATGTCACCTGAAGCATTGCTACCTCCAATACCCACACAACCACCACCTGTTGCTAGAAAACGGGCACCCCAAACACCACCACCATTACCACCCAGAATAGATTTAGACGAGGTATGTGTAAACAAGATAATAATGTTTGTATTGTATATAGTCTGGTTTGTGGCACTTTTTCTTACCTTTCAGAGCGCTGTATTGCGTGAATTTGACTTCTTACATGAGGAAAGGGAGTCTAGGGTTGGTCCCCTAATAATACCCAATATACATAAGAATCCTATACCTGAACTTGTGGTGCCTCCTACACCTGAGCCTGTAATTGAATTTCCTGATGATGAGGTACACAGCATTTGAACTTGCACTGTTTTTCATTTCCTTTTGAATGTTGTTCCTTAATGTACAATGAAATTATTATTTTAAAATGAGTATGATTTCAGATATATGACCCAGCAAATGTCAGAAGACGTCCTGTTGCAGCTAGAGAACTTGGTTACAGAGATAGTGCCTATGAATCAAGACGTCATTCCCAATATACAGGAATGTGTTTGGATAACTTTAAATTAATAAGTGTTTTGGGTAGAGGACATTTTGGTAAAGTAATTCTCTCACAATACAGAAATACAGGAGAATACTTTGCAATTAAAGCTTTAAAGAAAGGTGACATAATAGCCAGAGATGAAGTGGAATCATTACTTTCTGAGAAGAGGATATTTGAAGTGGCAAATTCTATAAGACATCCATTTTTGGTTAATCTCTTCTCTTGTTTCCAAACGGAAGCTCACGTTTGTTTTGTTATGGAATATGCTGCTGGCGGTGATCTTATGATGCATATTCATGCTGATGTGTTTAATGAGCCGAGGGCAGTGTTTTATGCATCATGTGTGGTACTTGGATTGCAGTTTTTGCATGAAAATAAAATTATTTATCGTGATTTGAAATTGGATAATTTATTACTTGATACAGAAGGGTATGTGAAAATTGCAGATTTTGGATTGTGTAAAGAAGGAATGGGGTTCGGTGACCGCACAGGTACATTCTGTGGAACTCCAGAGTTTTTAGCACCTGAAGTATTAACTGAAACATCATATACAAGAGCTGTTGATTGGTGGGGTTTGGGTGTGCTCATTTTCGAAATGTTGGTTGGAGAGGTAAGCATCATATAATCAGCTATTGAAATAGACAAAATAATAAGAATTAATCTTTTTCAGTCTCCATTTCCTGGTGATGACGAAGAAGAAGTTTTTGATTCTATTGTTAATGATGAAGTACGTTATCCTAGATTTTTATCATTAGAAGCAATTGCAATTATGAGAAGGGTAAATTCAATGATATGATAATTATATAGAATAATATCTATATATAACTTTATTTCTAGCTTTTGCGTAAAAACCCTGAAAGAAGATTGGGTTCTAGTGATAGAGATGCTGACGATGTCAGGAAGCAGGCTTTTTTCAGAAATATACATTGGGATGATTTGCTACATAGAAAAGTTAAACCACCATTTGTTCCAACTGTTGTAAGTAAATAAATGATTAAATTTGTATGTATGTCTAGGTGGTACAACCTAAGTTAGCCTTTGTGGCATATGAAGAAGATATTTGTAAAAAATAACAAAAACTGTTATTGTTTTGGAAAATAATTTTAAATCATAAATGTCATATGGGCATTAAATTTTTTTTTACAGTGATTTTGGGAATTAATTTTGTTTATGTTAGTAACATTTCTGCTTTGAGATATTTAAGTTTGCATGTATATGAGTTATTGCATTAATATGTCTTTCTATTTTGGTTATTAAAATGGCATATTCAAGCATAAAAAATAATGCTAGAATGATCTCGAATTGCTCAAGTAAAAGCTTCCATTTATTATTGTTCCGGTTCAAACATTTTAGTTTAGACAGTTTGGTAACCGGTTCAAGTTAATTGGTTCAATTCAGAAGTAAAATTGTTTAATTTATACCAAAAATCTTATTTTGCCATTTTCAATAACAATTCTGAAAAGCTCGCGTTTTAGAAGAAAAAAAATGACCGGTCCAAACCACTTCGTTTGGTTCAGAGAAGAAAAGTTTGCGGATTAAGAATATTGGGGCGGTTTGTTGCAGTTTGGGTCTCTAATTATGACCTCTTAGGTTATATGAATCGTTAATACCGCTTATGTACAGGATGCGTTTTTATCTTGAAATTAAGCATCGGATTAAAAAACGAAAAAATGCCTTTTTATTGATTATTGATTAAACACAGTATTAATTATTGTTTCAGCAATCGTTTGAAGATGTCAGCAATTTTGATGAAGAATTTACATCAGAGAAGCCCCACCTCACACCACCTAAAGAACCAAGACTACTTACAGACCAAGATCAAAATCTATTCAAAGATTTCACTTACATGGCAGATTGGTGCTGACATGAAAGGTGCAAAACTTTCAGAATGGATTGTTACGATAATTGATGTTGCCAAAATTGCAAGGAACTTTTATGGATGGAAGCACTAAAAGATCTCAAAATCACCAGAAAATTAATATTTTTTATGATTCTATGTCAAACATGTTATGAATTTTTAAAGCAGTTAAATCATATTATATATATATATAAAAGAAGCAATAAGCTTTGTTATCCCGAACAATTAATTTTTAATATTTATGAAAGTTACGAAATTATCATTCTTTTTTTAAACAATTTCTTTAAATATTGTTTTTGAATATTTATTTAAAAAACAAATAATGTATGTATATATTTTATCAATTAGTTTAATTACTGCATATTTTTAATGTATTTTATTTAACAATGAATGTAATCAATATAAATATATATATTCAAGTTCTTCCACTATAAATATACATAAGTTATTGTATAATTGTGTAGTATTTTATATATAATTAATTTTCGTCATAATTGTGAGACTGCTGTTGTTTCAGAAGCTGATTATTGTTTTGGAAGTGCCTGTTAAATATAATAATAAAGTGATTTTACGGCTCATTTGTATATATTAGCATATAAGTAGTTACTAATACCATATTTTTTGAATGCTTTAACATATCTAAATTATGTAACTTTTCATACATATACTAAATAATGATTGATGTAATTATTTTATTAAACAAAAACTCCTGTACTGTAGAAATAAAAAATAAATAAAAATGTTTTATTTAATCTGAATAATGGTCGTTATCATTTCCAGTCGACATTTGTCTATTTTTCGACAATGTAATAGGTAATCCATACATAGCTGCCTGCTCTAATAAAGCCTTATTTTTGATTAAATTTTTATCTAGTTTTTCTCGATTATCTTCTTTGAATTGAATGGCTGCTTCTGAAGGAGGATCTGCAATTCCATTGGTTATGTTATAATATACACTTGTGGTATCCGGTGAGCAAATTACCAAGCAAACACTGAAATTAATAATTGTTTAAATTTCATGTAGTACCAACATATGGTATTTTATAGTAAGAACTTGTTTTGAAACAGTTCGAGAACGGTGTTTTATGTTCCATCACAACTAATTTTGAACTAAAAGTTTGTAACACACCCGTCAACTGTTTCAGACCAGTCAAATCGGTCCTTGAGCAAGTATCAAAAGTTCGGATATTTATTTAAAGTAGAATCAATTGTTCCGTATTGGGGACCCGAAAAAATAATTCAAAATCAATTCTTAAAATGCATGTAGGAACAACACTTATGATAAAAGTTATAGGCGAAAATCAGCAAAGTTTCTTGCCTTGAATTTGTAACTAAACATTACGCATGTTTTCGTGACATACTATGGTTACTTTTGGTTAAATGCTATTGGTTGTTCAACGACATTTTATAAACAATTGAATCATTCTTAATCCTTTTATAGTAATTACAAGTCGACGTAGCGGTCAACCTTTCGTATTCTCTGTGCCATAAGTAAAATGTTTATGGGATTACAGCTATTGCAAAATTTACCGCTTTAGCAATTACAGAATATTGCAGGACATTTGTAAAAAAAGATTCGTGCATCTCAACAGGCAAGAGATGGAAGTGATGGTATGTATCGTTTCAATCAAGCTTGCCTGTTGAGACTCCCCTCTATTTTGTATAATTTTATAACCTCATACCAAATTTCAGAAATATTCATGAAACAAATAAATAAATCGACTAATTCAGTAGGCAAGTTTTCGGGGCGCCAAAACTTTATTGGAACAAATAATCATCACAATTCTTTTTGCATTTAATAGCAGATTTTTCAATATATTATGCATTTCTAAAAAATTTCAAATCTATTTGACATTTCGC
>JARJEC010120141.1:0-13807 GCA_030264575.1 Tachinus sp. AB-2021
AAAAGAAAAATTGATATTTTATGCGGGTGTGAAATAAAAAAGCAAAAGACGGTGGTTGTGTCGGTAAATGGCGCAAACGTGGTGTTGTAGGTGGGTGTAGATTATAGGATAAATAAATGTCTAAGTGAAAGTCTAATATAAGAAGTATGCTAAGAAATATAAATTAGTGTCATCTAGAATTTTATGCATACACACGCAAATTGGCATTTGTAGAATTTTTCTAGTAGCGGCGTATACCTTTATCAGTGGTGAGCATAAAGACGTAAAGTTTTGGCTGAATAGCAATCTTGAATGCAAATGAATTTAGCTAAAGAATTGTTTTATTGAGCAATTTGATGGTTGCATAGGCATTGAAAAGGTTGAGTCGGAAAGAATGAAAATAAAGTATAGTGACGATAGCGTGCACAAAAATGACAAAGAACGAGTTAGTTCTGTGTTAAATAGGCCCTATTTATATCAAACGCATGGTTTATGCATAAACTTATTTACTTGTATATTTGGCGTAGGAGTGATTTAAAGTCTATAATTGACTCTGGTGTTTCATCACAAATTGATTGATAAAAAAGTTTAATTAAAGGTACTAGGGTGGTGTGCAAAGCCAAATTCCTAACTGATCATTATTTTGTGATATCAAAAATAAACCTAGATAAAGAGCTAAAATACAACTAGCTAAGAGTGAAGACAAATTGATTTTTATAAGCAAGAAATGAATAATGACAAATAGGAACGTAGGAACAATGTGTAGAATAGATTAAATAATTAAATGCGCAAACGCTGCGTGTAGAGGGATAGTCGTTGAAAATATAAAGAGAGATACATGGTGAAAAAACACTTAAAAGTTGTAGTGCAAAGAAATTAAATGTAGCTTAGTAAGTTACATGTTGTGTATAGAGCAAAAAACTGAGTTGAAAGAAACTATTTATGGAAAGTAAGCATTAATACGGAATGAAGGTATCAGAGAAGATGCAGAATGAAAAATTAAAAAATTATTTAAGAAGTAGTCAAAAAGAGTAAAACAAGGGGTGTATATTAAAGTTGTAGTATTCAGAATTACTATGGAGAAATGGTTTGAAATATTAGAAAGCGCTGGAGAAATTATTTTGAACAATTAAGTGGTACCAGTGAGAACTCTGTAGTTGATAGAAAAAAAATAATAAAAAAGTATTGGATGGTATAATTAAAAATTAATGATAATAGCTATAAAAGCTTAAAAATAGCAAAGTTGTATGTCGGAGTGGATGGAATTATTTGTGAAATGTTAAAGTAAGGGAGTAGTATATATTGATAAATTAATTAAGCTATTTAGGTTATGCTTTAGAAATTCTAAAATAAGTAAAACGGAGCTGTGATTGTTCCATTGTACAAAGGTAACAGCAGTAAGACTGCATGTAAAAATTATGGAGCAACTACTCTGATGAGTGTCTCACAAAATGTGTATGTAAAATATATTAGTGTTGTTATATGTATGACCTGCATAATAGTCTAAATCGACAGAATAATGCAACAAAAAAAACGATTTGATAGATGGAGAAAGAGGGGGGAGAACGAGAGAGAGAGGGAGTTAAAAGTGAATAACGTCTATTAAAGTGAATTAACGTCTATTAAAGATTATTGGCTACCATTTTTAACAATTTGTTTGTAGGAAAGAACTTGAAACACTTGATGAAGCAAAACCATTATGGCTGGATACTTTATTCCACTTATGGTTTTGTCCCGTATTGCCTAGGAACATCATAATGCAACTTATACTTAAACTTGATTAAATTTTTTTTTCATTTTCTGCACTCAAGGAATGGTGCATCTTTTTTTGTTCCAATTTCATACATAATTCAATATTTTACTGGGTGACTGTCACCCACTTTTCTTCTCTAGGTTACAAAGAAGAGGTATTAATTATCAGCATTTGTGGTTTCAGCAAAATGGAGGTACACTATACACCGCCAGAGCGCCAATGACTATTCTTTGTACTCTGTTTTCCAACCGTCTAATTTTAAGATTTGATGTATTTTATGACCTGTTTGGTCCATGACTTATCTACAAGTCTTTTTTTCTATGGGGGTACTTCCATTGACTTGTTTGCGTGGGAGGGCCCGGTACGTTAGATAAATTGAAGAAAGCGATCCATCAACAAATAACTCAAATCAACAGAGTCCTGTTGGAAAACAAGAAGTTTTTGGACATCAGATTCCAAATTTAATTTTTTGTTCATAATTATTATGAAATGCTATATTTTTACATGTGTTAGTATACAAATTATAATATGTTACACAACTATTATTACTAATGGAAATAATAATAATAAAAATTTACTGGTAATAATTGTTCCTCGTAGAGCAATTATTTTATTCCATTCAACAATTAGTACATTTGCACAGCATTATTGGTATTAATATAACCAATGATAAATCAATAATAGTACATGAAACGTAGGGAATTATTATTAAATATCTCTTTAGATCAAACTAATTAATCGGACTGTGATTATATGTCAGTAATACTGAGCCAAGAGCAAATGTAAAGCCATACAACATTCATCATTCCAGAATTCTCATTACATTGCACTTTAGGAATATTTTAAGCATGAAAATATATACATTTGAACTAAATCAGAGAGTATTGTTGTTTTTTTTTTCGTTGTTTCCGTTCGGTTGTCGTTAGTTTTGGCTTGCTTGCATTTGTTGGGAATTATTTACATTCCCTCCTTTTCTTTCGCGGCTTAGTTGCACTCTGGCGACGTTTATTGCGGATTATTCACATTATGGCTTGATCTTTTTCGTTTGCGCGCGGAATTTTTGCCCCCTTGAACGATGTCGACGCCGACAGAGCGTCGAGTGCCTCGCTAACTTATATCCCCGTTATTAAAATGATAATATACAGGGAGCAAAGACTTAATCTTTGCTCGGTAACGCTTCCTAAAAAAGATCGTTAGCTAGATATTAAAGTATAAAACAAACACAAAATGCTTTTTATGGTTCATTTATTATTTAAAAGTGAGGGGATTATTATCTACATTTTATTTTTACAACGGATATTTGCATGTGTATTATGTCCGGAATAATTAATTACTGATGTTGAGCACACATAAGGATTCCTTCTCTTTGTTTATATATGCTAGTTGTTTGTTCTAGCGGAATAATTGAATAGACTTAAATCCACACTGATTATTTTGTAATATAATATGCCTCGTAATATCATCTACAAAATAATAAAGTTTTATCTAAATTGAAATCAGTACTTACTGAATACGGGTTTTATTAAACATTATTGGTTTGTAATAAAAATTAAACTATAAAATGAGTTAACTATTTTTTTTTAATTAGTAATTTTCGATGTAGAAATAATCTATATAAGAATAAAAAAGTTCAAAATAATAAAGTAAAATATCTTTATTATTTTACTTGTGGGGATTTTTTTTTTAATTTATAAAGACGGCTTTTTAGGACTTACTTTATAAATTTAGCTATGAAAAAAAAACTATTAAATATGACAAAACTAAAATTCCATATCATAGAAAAGTATATTTAAATAACTTTAAATTATAAAAAAACACCTATAATTTTTTTAATAGTAGGTCTTGCTTTGTCTAGTTTATTATCAGCAATGGCGTTACACGTAAATCAATTATTTAGTTCATTGCTGAGCTTATTAAGGGTAAAACAATTGCCTGCATTAAATTGTTGCAACTTGTAGTAGCGTGAATTTTTATAATTATTTTGAAACCAATTTTATTTTTCTCTTTTGGTTTAATTGTCCCAAGTTGGTAATTATGATATTGGTTGCCTGTCGGGTTGTTTATTTTTCTAGATATATTTTTAAATAATAAATAATTAATATTTACAATTTTCGTATAATTTTAGCATTCTATAATTTTTCTACAAGAACGGCGTACAATTAGTCAATTTGTCAATTATATTAATAATGGATAATTTATTTTGAAGAATTGCTTCAATATAACATAGATATAATAGGAAGGCGTACAGTTTGAATGATAATTTATATAATATAAGAAAACTACGAATCAACAAAATAGCTTTGGCTGATATTTGAACAATGATAATTCAAATTTATCATAGTTCAATTCTACGATAAATTCAATTAATATTGCTACTCAATATATTATATAAATGCAAAAATGTTTATTACAGCGACACCCTATTAGACCAGTCAATGGAGAATTTGAAATTACAAAATGTATTAGCAGGCTAATTTTTTTAATTGTTTGCTTAAAAAATCTCATTCAGCCCCGAACCGCAAAAATCCACCAAAATTTCATTGTGCGTTACGACAAAAGGCCGATTTTGTATATCTCGGGTGCTAAAAAATTTTTTTTTCACAACATTTATAGAAAAGCAGATGAACATATTTAAAAAATCTCCCCCTAAGAACGCAATTTTTTGCTTGTGCACTTTTCCTTGCAAAGTTATGCAAAAAAGTTTTATATAAAAATTATTTAAAATATTTTTCTGTTCATTTAGAATAAATGAAAATGAAAATTCAACTAATAGCAGCTAATATAAAAAATTGCCCTTATCTCGTAACGCACGGGGAAATTTTGGTCGATTTTCGAGGTTGAAGGAGAAGAGAAACTTTTAAGCAAGTAATCAAAAAATCTGACAGCTAATAGATTTTGTAAATGTACGGCACGGTTTCAGCCAGGTTGACTGGGTTATATGTTACCAACCAAATTATGGTGTTTTTGGTTCAAAAAGGAGACATAGCTGGAGATATACACGTTTTTCTATAAACAATTATCATTGATAAACAGTATATTTAATATCATATGTATTCACCTTGTTCTTATACAAATCGATACAGAATAATTGAACCATCGATTATCTTATGAAGTCACTTTCATAGAAAATTAAATTATATATTAAGTTTTTTCCTATATTATTATCAATTTTTCCATAGTGAAAATATTTTATACTGCAGACATGATTCATTTAAACTAATGGCTTCAAGTAAAATTGCACAAATAAAACGAAGAAAAAAATTGATTTTAAACAAAAGCAAACTAACAGACATTATAACAAACATGTTTTGCTGCAGGTTGACGGACAAGAAAACTTCAAAAAATTTCAAAATATATCCGGTAGTTAAAGAACACAAAGAATTCATTTTAAATGATAAATTATTTAAAGACAAATTTTTAGCATTTAGAACTGCCAAAAAGAATATGCATATAATGAAATTACAGAAACGACGGTAGATTAAAGTGTGTGAAATAAGATCACAACGATATGTATACAAGCAGCTCATCATAACATTAAAAAAAATGAACTAAGTATGAAAGAAGAAGTAAGCTGCCGGACGGTAAGATGTGAGTGAATAGAGAAAAGAATGAATTTTTTTGAACGACAAAAGTTATTTGGGAATACCTATCAAGTGGCATCTAGTTTGCTGCATACATACCAGACATACAGAAGAAGCTGGTCATTGGTAAATGCCAATAACATGGTGATTGTTGAAAAAAAATGAAAGAAATGATTACAAACCTTGAAAAATATTGTAGAAACAAATAGTTAGAAGTGAATATGAATGAAACGAAAATAATGATGTTTGGGAAAATTAAGTTAAACGAAAAAAAGCGGGTTAGAAATAAGAAGGAAAAGAGTTTGAGAAAGTTAAAAAGTTTAATATTTTAGTACTGTTATGAGTATGAATAATAATGAGTTTGAGCAAAAAAAGCAGATAAGGTAGTTGGACAACTACGGGCATTGGGCAAAATAAAGTTTGAAAGTATGAAAACAAATGGTATGTTGTTTGATAGTTTAGTATGTTATTATATGAAGGAGAAGTTTAAGGAAAGAAATTACAGAAAAAGTTATAATCAACACAAACAAAGTACTGGAGACTTTGCTTAATATAGAGACGCCGGCTTGAAGAAATTTTACAACACCAATTAAAAGTGAATGCAAAAAGACGAGTAAGGTAAATGTATAACTTTATAAAAAAGTGGGACAAAATAGGGAGAGATATTACAGTAGGAACGGATATGACAGTCAAAAAGTAAAAACAGGAGCAAATGGAATATTAACATGGAATGATATCACGGCAAGATATAAAGTGGCAAGAAAGAGGTATGCAAGTGAACAAATTTAGGTACATGCATCTATAAAGCTATCACCACTAACAAGGTAGTTAGAGAACGATAGGTATAGCATAAAATGATAAAAATGATTAAATAATTAGAAAATGTCAAAATACTGGATGAACAAAGACGAGAAAGTATATAGAATATGTGGAGACGCCGTAGAAACTATAGAATATATACTAAAAAAATATAATTACATGAGAGAAAACAAAATTGAAAAAGAAAGAAATAGTGAAAGTAACTGAAAGAAGACTAGAATGGATGAGTGCAATGATAAAAAAAAAAGAATTTAAATAGTAAAGAATGTATATTTTGTAAGAAAGTAAACAATTATTAAATTACACAACCAGCTTATCTCTAAGTATGATCTTATTTAAATGTTGAAGGTTAACATTAACAAGAATAATTCAACTAGCATAAAGAAAAAGCTCGGACAAAAAAGCTCGGACATGGGTTTAGCAAATAAAGCTTTATTTGCTAAACCAAACAATGACCTAAAATATCCTTGTTGCACAATCATATTTGCTGATTATATAAAAGAATTACAACATTCTATCATGTGTAGAGTGACCATTATATTTGGACAATAAGTTCTTGACAATAATGTCAATTGAACTAAACTATCAATTATCAAGTAATTTAATTATTAATATTAATTACAAATAATCTCAAGAAATTAAGATCCATATAGAGCAAATTTCTCTAATTATTTTTAATAGCTAAAATTTAACTATGCAGACAATGATAAAATTGCTGCGCTGTTATGTAAAACGAAATTATAGAATTTTTAGAAACAATGATCAAAAGATACATTTATGACGTAGACGTACTGACCGATAATTTCAAGCTCAATAAGTTAGAAACGAATAAGTGATCGATAATGTAGACAAACAAAGAACTAACAACACTATAGGAAATAAGTTGAATTCGACGGACAACAATGCATGCTTAACATTTTAGATACGGCTTTATACATTAACAATTTATTGTTATGCGGGATCTATATATAAAAAATGAGCAGGGGTTTGTTCTGGTTTATTCAATAACAGCGCGATCTATATTCAATGATTTACAAGAGTTAAAGGAACAGATTTTACGAGTAAAGGATACTGATGATGTACCAATGATATTGGAGGGTAATAAGTGTGACTTGAACAAAGAAATAATTGTAGGTATACATTTATTGCGCTAGTTCAACTGTACCTTTATGGAGACTTCTGCCAAATCGAAAATAAATGTTACTGATATTTATGATCAGGTAAATCAACAAGAATTTACCAGAAAAGAAAGAGAAGCAGAAAAACAAATCTATCTGTGCGCTTCTCTAAAAAGAATTTGCGAGAAAACAATACAAAAAATTCAAGAAAAATTAAAACCGAATTAAATATTAAGTAGATAAATTTATCATAACCAAAGAAAATCTATAGCTTAAGGCAACTGTTGAGGTGGGACGTGATTTCAGTGACAAGCTTCGTTCATTAAATCATTTTGAATTAATATTTTAAAATATTTAGTATTTATAAATACTCGTTTTATGAAAGAAGAACAAAATATGTTAGTTATACATTTTTATCCACTATCAAAATTGAAGTAGATTGCTCAATATGAGAGTAGCAATTAAATTGCAAAAGGGGGATCTTTTTGCAAAAAAAATTCCAATTAGGGCTGCTGTCACTTTTAAATAGCTAATCAGTAGATATTCACGATGGATGATAGCTAGGATAGTTTTAATGTCAAAAATTGATACATTAAAAACTAGTAGAATTAGTCAATTCACATCATTCATCAGCATCATCATTCACATCAAAAATATCTATTTTTGTGTGAATAAATAAAAATTTTAAAGTGATAGCAAATACTATTATAGTTATAATTTATAAAACAAATATTATCAGTAGTGGCTGTTTAGGGTACCAAACTTATGTGATAATTGTTGCATCTGCAACGCCAATTACTTTTGAACGTGCTGGATGTTTGTAGTTCCAGTACTAGATACAATAATATTAAATTTTAAGTAAATATCTTACAACCTTGCATACAATTATTAAAATATTGCCTTCATTATACGGAAGTAGTCCCTCAAAACCACGGAATCTGTGCGAGGCTTAACAAGAGCTTTAAGTAAACCACTAATAGCACGCTAATTACACTTAATTCTCTATATTGATCAAACAACATTATATTAGTAACAAAGCATCCCATAATTATTAGTAATTACCTCTACAGATGAAGCAAGCAAACAAGTAAATATATAATATCATGCAATCTTCGTGCCAACTGCTGCCACATCGCGTTAAATTTGCAGGTTTAATTCTATGCATGAAATATTAATATTCGGATGCCGAGCGTCACGTCTGGTTGAAAGGGACGATCCTAGAGATCGATCCGTGTTCATTGCGGTTTAGCCGTCTTTACACGTGATGGGTAATTACTAATTATTAGTGTTTGTATGCTCCACTTCCACAACTGTTTACGTACACGACGTCGAGACGCCTGCATGTAAAATGGTATAAGACGGTACTCAAGGGGAGCACG
This sequence comes from Tachinus sp. AB-2021, assembly GCA_030264575.1. Classification (NCBI taxonomy): domain Eukaryota; kingdom Metazoa; phylum Arthropoda; class Insecta; order Coleoptera; family Staphylinidae; genus Tachinus; species Tachinus sp. AB-2021. The sequence goes on from JARJEC010120141.1 coordinate 8,630, forward strand.
TTACACGTGTTGTACACCGGAAGATGCCTATGCCCCTAAGGCCAACACTTAGCGTATTTGTTTGATGTTTAAATTTAAAAAAAATCAAATTTATGTATATACAACATTATAAAATCTGTTTGGTTGGTGACAGTGAAAAAAGTATGCTTTTATGATATTGCTGCTTCCGTTGTGGTTCGATTTTGAAACGAAACAATAAATTTTGTATAGCGGAGAACTTTTCAAAGGTTTATCTATAAATATGGAAAATAATAAAAGTTCAAATAGCAGTCGGTAGATTAACATTTTGTGGGTGTATTGATGTAATCAGTATTTCAATGAAAATGTAACCTCATTAATACTATGTTGACAAATGGTACAACAACCAATAAACTTTTAATATTAATTTTTGATATAGGACATCAATAACAATAAATATAATTTCATTTGATTAACAAAAGTCAATTGGTCGGCGTTTCTGACATAGAAATTAATTTTTAATGAAAAATAAATTAGAGATATTAATCATAAATTCCAATAAATATTAATAAAGCAACCACTTCACAGAGAAAATTTAAGTTGAAATGACTGATATTAATTTAAATGTACTTCAAAAAATATGTTTTATTACCCACATTCTGCTCTTAAATTATATTTTAATTAAATTTGTCAATAAAATAACAGTCATCAAATGTATCAAATATGTTTATCAATTTTTCGAAAATATAACTTGGTAGTGTGTTTAACTGCTATGTGATTGCAACATGGCGAGTGAAATCTCTACGCTTCAGGATTAGAAGTCATAAAGTGTGAGTCTTAATTTTCTGGTTCTTTCATCACTGCCGTAGTTTATTAGAAAAGCGCGCATCTTAGTTAGATAGGGTAGAATAAATAAGCATTTGATGTAGTTCATGAAAGAGTCATTTCGACATTTTATGCATTAAACGAAATAGAGAATCTAGAAAGAAAATCAAGTTTAATTACGACGAGCCGAAAAGGGCAACTATATAATTTACATCGCATACACGAGGTATAATTTGCTGCTCAAATTTATGATTACCGTAAAATGTTATTAGGATTTTTATTTTACATCACACGCATCTATTGGGAATACGGTAGAACGTAAACGTAAACACAATTTTATTGCACTCATTTAGATGAAACATTCCGTAGCAAACATTCCAAAACAAAACAAAAAAATACATAAGCCGAAACCTATTGAGAAATCATTTTATTTCAGAATTTGATATTTGCTTTGTAGAAATAAAGATACTAAATTACCACAAACATTATAAAATAAATAATAATAATACTTTCTTTATTCATTCTATTAATTGATTTGTTATTAACTTAAAGTAATAAATGTAAAAATTATGTTAAAATTACATTTGACTAATCATATTTTCTGCTTTGTACATTGTAGATAAATTTGTATTTATAATTATATGCGAGTTTGATATGTAATTTTAATTTAAAAAAATCATTCATTCATTCATATAAAATGAAATTGAAATTTTATCATATGTAATTTTTACACACTTTGTAAAATTTTGTTAGTGTGTAATTATGCTGTATACTTTTGATAAAACACCCTGTATAATTAGGTTTTTGCTTACCCAATTACCCATAAGAAAAATATGTATTTTTATATTAAATTTTTAGTCACTCAATATTTTCAAAATTTTAAATGGGTAAGCAAAACCAAACTAAATAAAATAAATTAAATTTTAATAATTATCCTTAGTAATCATAATTAATAAATTCATTTTTGAAAATTTCTTAGATGTGTTTTTAATTTTATTGATTGTTTGTATCTAAATTGATGCAGTTTTCATTTGCACTAAACACCGTAGACAGTTAGTGTAATGAAAAGGGATTATTAGTGAACTAAAAAGATTATCGTTCCTTTTACAAGACGACAAAACACTGAAGATGTAAATCGCTCCAATTGAAAAAACCTTTCACACTTGTTTGAGAACGTGGTTTACTTTTACAACCAAAATGGCGGTCAAACGCATTTGGGGAGTAACCTCAAATGTGACCAAATAGCTATATAGGGTGGTAATTAAGTTTATTATCAGATAGGAAGTACTCATATTTGATATAAAAACTCCCTCAAGAGTACTCAATAACACTGCTACTAAGCAACGAAAACTACACAGGATGGCTTTTTTTAATAACGGATGCAATGAGAGCGACGCCCACATCAGCAAGTACTACATGCACTACGGCCAGTTTACTTAGTCATGATGGCCAAAGAAAGTCAAGACGTGTACAGGTTACAGATAAAGAAACACGTCTCTAATGTTGGCAATTCACCACAGACTGAGAATAACAAACGTGATACATAAAGAAAAAACATCATCTTCAGCATGATATATAGAACACTGCTATGGGATAAAAATGTAACCTCAGGACTATAGCTACTAAGCTAGACAAAGTACATGGGATGGCGTGTTTGCTGATAGCGGAAGCAATAAGAACAATTAACACAGCAGCCATGGAAGTACTAATTACACGACCGCCACTTTATCTAGTCGTTAAGGCCAGCAAACGTAGAGACATAGATAAATCAACGTCGATAAAATTGGAATTCACAGACCGAGTATAACAAACGTGCTGCATGAAGAAAAACTTTATTGGTGAATTATTATGAGAGGTTACCGCATTCAAAGGTCTTTTGGTGGTAAAATAAAAAAAAGACCGGTCAAATACTGATTGAAGCAACGTAGAAGTTATTAAGTGATGTGCACACATGATAGAGTCGGCAGTTTATTCGAACATACCAATTATCATCACTGACAGGCAATCATTACAGACGTTACGATAGTCAGTTATAAAATACAAAATACTTTTAGATGGCATAGACAGTTTGGAAGCACTGGTTACAAACCATAAAATACGCATGGTTTGGGCACCAAAAAATTGTAGATAGAAGAATTAAGGCAAACCAGCTAGCCAAGTAAGGAATAATTTCGACATATATTGGAACAGTGCCCATTTTTGCAATTCCACATGAGTCAAAAAAAGAAATAATCTAAAGCATACTTGCAATGGAAAACAACAAGATATGGAAAAACCAATACAAAATATTATTAAATATTATTTATATATATATATATATAATTAAACTGCGAAAGCTTACATGATTGATTGCCGCTGATTGGGGTCTTTTCAAACACATCTATACATTGGGTTTATAAGAAGATCTACTTAATAATAAAGTAATACGGGTTTTTTATAAATTGACAATAAAAATTAAATCAATTGTAGTTTATGCTTTGGTCAACAGATCGGTATTTATAAATTAAAATATTAAATTTTACAATTAAATCAAGCATTATTTCATAGTTATTTGATGTAAAGTAGTATTTGAATACATAAACTGAATTATGATAAATATAATATTTCCTTTTTTTTGTTGTTTTTGCTGCATTCCCGGGAACACAACACTGTACGTAAAAATCTACATACCGACACTTATTGTATGATATTTATGTCGACACATATAGTTGACAATTAGTTAACAATAGAAATATATGTCTCTGACATACATTTTTTATTGTTACGATTTCCGTCTGACATAAATTTCATGCAATAAAAGTTAGATGTACTGACGACTGTCATATTTGTATTACAGGTTAGGCTTCCAACATTTATTCTATACATTTGTCTTTGATTATTATGAAACTGTTCAAATTCATCTTGACTCGAGATACTGTTAGAGGTATTGCAGTTAAATATTTATTTGATAACTTTGATAAATTAAATATGTGAATTAATATTATGATTAGGGTGAACAGATTGAAATGTTGACACAAGGAAAGAAGTTATTATCTCGTACTTGGTATTCTTGAAAGGAAACGGACGTACTTCTGATTTTAAATACCTGGGCAAACTTCCAAAATACGCTCTCTAAATAAGCACCCATGTATCTGACCCAGCCTCAAGATGTTAGAGATGCACACCAGAGATCCCACCCTGCCAACTCTATAGATAACCGACAAAAACAGGGGTGAGATTACGATGTGCTGTCAAATCCATAGATAACCTACAAATACTTACTCATCTGTGAACGTATTTACATCAACCACTTACTCATCTGTGCACGCTTTCACATCAAATTGATTCATCCGACCTTATTTTATTTTTAAGTTATTACTTGATTGAGTTAATTAACTTTTACTGATTCAATTAAAATTTATTTAATTCAAACTTTAAACTTTTAACAAAAATCCAAGTTATATATTTATAATTGCATATAAATATAGTAATTAATCACCATTAAAAAGCACATTCTGTATAATTTATTTTTCTGAGATTTCTACATAACCTATGTTCTTCAAACTTCATATGCGTCCGCCATTGTGTATGTTCTATCGCATTTTATTTTAAATTTAAGCATGTTCGAACGTACAGTAAAACTTTTTTATGTTGACCCAAGCCGGTAAAATTTTCAAGTTGATGTGGGAGTTGCACGAGAATATATGCACAAATCTAGTGTTATTGTACATTCGTAGACACAGCATTATAACCGTTATGTTACGCGACTTAAAAGCGAAGACTGAAATTCTAGACGTTGGATTTTGTTTTGGAGTATGCACGTTACTCTCCCCACCCCGCTTTTTTTGCGCGAGGTTTTAACTTTAGGTAAAATCAATTTTGATCAGCTGTAACTTGCTCATTTCTGACAGTTGCATTATTGAAATACTGTCCTTGACTCATTTTGCAGAATTTATTATTTTGATATTTCTAACAGCTACATTACCTATATATTGTGCATGTTCTGTTGCATATTATTTGTTGTTGATATTTCTATATTTTTAAGTTACATTAATTAAATTATGAGCATCCTTCGGGGTGGCATATCTAGTACTACCGATGTCGACTGTTTGCCTACTTTTTAAACTTCCTAACTTTACATACGGTCAGCACTTAGATGGGTGATCGCATATCTCCGTCTACTGCTACCATTGGGAAACAATTAAGGTGCGGTTTATCTACAGCGATTACAATTAAACGGACACATCGAACCAATCGCAAGCTTGTAATTAGTTGCAACTTTTCACTATATATGCTACTTTTAATTTTGTTTGAGCACAACAGTGTGCCCACAGTGATCTTGTTCTATTTGGTAGTGAAAAATAAATTTTCTTTTTCCCATAACTATAGCAATGATTATTTTTTTGGTCTGGCAGA
>JARJEC010120204.1:0-12498 GCA_030264575.1 Tachinus sp. AB-2021
TGGAAGGAATACCCATAGAAGGCCATGGCTTGTTTAATTTTTGTTTGGCGACCAAATTCGGGACAAACTCTATTGGCCAGTTTTGATTTGAATTCATTTGACTAGTGGGAAGCTTTGCAATACATGCAGCAAGGATTGTTACGGGATGGATAAGCTTTTATTTTGTGTGAGCCGTCACGAGAGGTGCATTGAGGTTCCTTACTTTTAAACTTTAGTGGTATAGCCATATCTCAAGCAATTAAAACATTTTATGACTCTTGGGATTAAAATGTTAATGGGCAGGGAACTGAGATTAAAAAATAATTCTTTGGGTTAGATATGCCCTCTAAATGTAACCAGAATGGTTGCGGATGGCTTAAAAGTGAATCTTCCAGATAACTTAGATTAGATTATGCCAAAAGAAAACGAAAATCTTAATTCCAAAATACAAGTTACAAGATGATTAAAAATTATAAGTCAAATTCAAATTAAAAATAGGCTTGGCAATGTATCAAAATTACAAAGTTACTTCTCGCATATATGCCTATGCTTAAATTAATCCCTACACTCTATATATATATATTGCAAATGTAATATACAGTGTGTTAAACAAGAGTGTAAAATATTTAAGGTGGTAGTAGTATGAACAAGAATAAATTAAAAAAGTATTAATAAACATATGTCCGCAAAGTAACAGTTTTGTAGATAAAATAATGTTTTTCTTTTATTTTTTTCTTCTTACATTTATTTTATTATGTACAAACAAACAGAGGAAGTTTCTTTCAAAAACCAAAAATAAAATTACCAGGGATGTTTGAAGTAGCCTACTTTTATTTCCAAGCAGGCATGACAAGTTGAAGACTATTCAAACTCTCTCAGATCTGTTAGTATTTTTGATTAATTCGTAGCTGAAGCTCTTCGAGGCTATTTACAGGAATACTTTAGAGTCCTTAGACTAATGTTTTTAAACATCCCCAAAGAAAAAAATCTAAAGGAATTTAAATCAGGCAATCTTTCCGGCCATAAAACAGCTTTCCACCTAACTAAGTACGCGGAAATGTAAAGCACTATTATGCTGGAACCATTTTTCTTGCCTTTCGTCCAATAGGAATGTTGTCAAAAAATCATATATTCTGCAGAATGTTCAGGTAAGCAATGTTGGTTAATCAGTCTAATAAAACAACAGAAAATAAAAACCAATCATCTACAAAACCCAACCAAATATTTAATGAAAAACATGTATGATGTTCGGATTCCATTAGAGCATGGGGATTTTTGTTGGCCCAAATAAATGTATTGTAAAAATTAACAAATTAATTTTGTGTGAATTCACTCATAAAAGGAATATTGTCAAGAAAAATAGGGTTCTTCGGCATCATTACGTAGAACCAGCGACAAAAATCCATACATGCTTTATGATAAAGTGGATTTTATGCAGTTATTAATTAAGTAAGGGCTAATTTCTACATCGGCTAATATTCTCTGTACACTCGTCTCCGCATTATTATCTATATGTGCTGGAATTTTTTCTTCTTTTGAAGAACTTGTTTTTCTATATAAATTACACTGTTTGTTCAATGAAGCTGTATCAATATTCTTCCAAATGATGTGAATGAATTTAATAATTTGGATAAGCTTCAACGTAATGATGTTGTGCTTTTTTGCAATCCCATTAGCACGACGACACATGAAATGCATGTGGTAAAAGAAGAATAACATTTTATATCTCCGAAACCGTTACTTTGGAGAACCATGTTTATCAAGATTTTTTTCTTCTTTATACTGTTTAAATATTTTACAATCTTATTTAATACCCTCCATATTATAATTTTTTATTAACAAATAATTTTTAGGTAATTTTTATAATCATATTTTAACCAGTTTTGATATATTTAATACGATCTCATCTTCAAGAATAATCTAAACACAGATATGGAAAATGCGTTTTAAATGATGTGTAAATAATGTTACAATTGCTGTTTTTCTTCTATTATTATTAAGAATTCATTATTATTTTTTAGTTTTCTTTTGCCGAGCAATTACTGCCGATTCTGGTATTGTTACTTATTGAAATGGACGGGGCATTTTACAAACTATTATCTGATTCCATTAACGATTTCTTTCAAAAACATTGGGATTTACATTGGATGGGTACGAAGAACATGGATCATGTACAGATGCAACGAGCTTCTTTACAGTGCATGCTAAATGTTGTCCATTTTGTTCGATTACAACGCAAGTCATGTAAAGACATGTAAGAAAATTTACCTTGGGAGTTATTTTTAATGATTTTTTTTTTTCAATCAATTTCAGGTCAGAATTGAATCTTAATTATTTACATGTGGCTTTAGCAGCGCAGTTCTGTTGTGCTCATTTCTCGGCTATAATGTACACTGAGCATTGGTCACAAAGTAAACTATTGCAAATTAAACAAGATAAATATGAATACAATTTGACTGCGTTTGAGAAGATTTGCAAAGATTCTGATGATGCAAACGTTCTACAATCAATATTTAGACAGGTAAGAAAATGTTTTATGTATTTGTGGTATCCAGTTCAGATTTGGTTTCTGACAACGATAATTTTCATACTCTAACTGCTCAATTAAACAGTTCAGTTCTAGTTAACAGTTTGATTTGCTTTTATTAGTTTGTATCTTGATTTCGATTAAACATTTTAAATTATGATATGCAATATTAATCTTTAGGTGGATTTGCCCAAAATCGTAACTAACTAACTTAGATTATGATGTTTTGATAACTGGTTTAAGGCAATCAGTCCGGTTTCGTTTTTATTAAGTAGAACAATTTTTACGCCAGCTGTGAACTTAAACGTCTGTGATTAATTGGCAGATAAACTTTGTAGTTTGTGTCAAATGAAAACAAAAATCTAATTTTCTGTAACAAATTTCAAATTTACTCAATTTTTCTTATAAATTGCAACTTTTACTAAAATTATTTTTTCATTATTCAAAATTTGTTTGTGACATTTAAAAAAATTATCTCAATCTCCCATGAACTGCAATTTTTTATACATTTTTTTGTATACGAGAATTTTCTAAGTTTTTGGTACACTTTGTATATATTATTCTTGTTTTGATTTGTAATAAGTTATAATTTTTAACTTTGCAATTTTTGTTTTTTTCCAATTCCAGTTCTTTTTGTCCAATTATCTGTTATGCTCATTTTGGTGAATTTTCAGCTTTATTGAGTTATTTTGTGTAATATCTAAGAAGAATAACTTAATTTAGTTAAACAAATTAAGTTTAAATATTACATACATGAATAATTATTGTTTAAATACATTATTTAAAGAAATAATTCGTAACATATTCAAACATTTTAAATTATAAAAACATTTTCAATGAAATATAATCTAACCTAAATGTGATTACTCTAGTCTTCTATGTCTTTGTAAATAGCACAATTTAGGCAAGTAAATTTGCTATAAAAAGTCTGAAATCAATTATCCAATTTCAAGTTGCCACAATTGGCAACAATCAAATCCATACAATTGTTTCACTCTAAAATAAATTATACATACACGGGAATTTATAATAATATAAAAATACACACTTTAACTTTTTTCTTAAGGATAAAAAAATTGGCAACAAAAAACGATTACTTTAAAATAAGTTATGCGTGTTTTACAATAAGTGTGAGAGAAAATGCTATATAACGGCCAATGCCGTGTTAAACGGTATTTTTTATGGTTATTTTTAAATTTTTGCATTTATCGGATTTATTTTTTGTCAAAGAAGAAAATATTTCTGATGGCCAATGTACAAATCATTTTTTTTCAGTCTTACATAGCCATAGGTGATATGGAAGCCATACATAAAATTAATATGATAAATCCATTGGATCAAACATACCAACTCAACAATTATATAGACTCCTCTCAATGGGACCAGGTGCTACTCCATTGTGATGTACAATTATCTCATGGGCATACTAAATACGAAAATGAAATGATAACTGCTCTAAACAATTTCGGACTTTTAAATCAAGCAGTTAATAATTCATTTTGTGAACAAGTATCATACGAAGCTTTGTGGAGACTGAACAAATGGGATTTTCCTGTAAAATCTACCCATAAAAAATCATTGGATTTGTATAACTATCAAGCATTGAAAGCTGTACAATTGGGAGATGCTTCAACTTTTGCCGATTCCTTAACTAGTGCGAGAAATATTATTGTACATTCCTTACAACATTCCAGTTTAGAGAGCTGTAAAAATCTATATAATCCGTTAACTAAGCTGCAATGTTTATTGGAATTGGAACAAATTAACAAGAATGAATTTGATATTAATGATTTATTCAAAAAGTGGATTGAAAAGGATAGTATTAATCAAAATGAGTTTAAATATATGGAACAAATATTGTCGCATAGAATTAGTATGTGCAATATTGTACTGAACAAAGGCTGTGATGATGCTAAAAAAGTTGTCGTTGATTTACAACTAAATTTAGCCGGTAAATATATTTTTTCAATTTTGTTTTATTGTTATTATGTAATTGTGTTTGACAAAAAGTGTTATTAGATGTTCATTGTGATTAAGCGAATGTAGAAGCAAGCCAATAGAAAAATATTTTTTATTAACTTAAATTTTAACCGATAAATTATTTAAACGTTAATTATTTTTATAGAATTGGCTCGAAAAAATGGAAATTTGCAAGTGGCAAAACGTGCTATTTTGAATTTGCTAAATATGAAGGATTTGAGCAAAGATATCCATGCAAAGATCCTAATTGAAAATGCTCAAATTGTATGGGAAACAGATAAAACATCAGCCACTTGGATTTTAAAACATGTTCTGGATATATCATCAAATAAGACAAAGTAAGTTATTTATAGAATTATTAGTATCTTGTCTAAGAGTTCAATGAAGAAATTGAAGTTTATTAAAGGTCGATTAAACATAATTTGAGGTTAAATCGAAGCACAATATTAAAACTACTTTTTTTATATTTTGGTCATCAAATACAAACAATATTATTTAAATATTGTTGCTACAATGCTAGTTTTTCTCATAAGAAATATACAGCCTATTTTATAAAAAACGTTGGAAACTATAATTTTCTTATTCTGAATTTTAGACCCAAAAACCATATAATATAGTCTTCAATCTTAAAAATTAAGCTATTTTCTGCGGAACGACAACTTCATTTAACCGTATATATGTGGTATTTATTTTTAAGTTAATGACTTTCTATAAATCTAAATTGAATACACTGTTGTATACAAAATTTCACCCTGAATCAAAATATGTAAAGATGTACTGGGTGTTCTATTTAAAATAACGATGAAGTTACATTACTCGAAACAGGTAAAATATATTTACAAACTGACAACGTCAAAACATAGGTTATTTCTTTCCATTTAAGTATATATAGTTTTGTGCATCTAGGAAACGGGCTATAAACTCGTCTAGCATTTCTATGGCCTATTTTTTCTAATAAAAATACTACTGACAAAATTTAAATGTCAATTGTTACATTATAATTAGACGGCATGGTCTTCTGAGCAAGTATTTTCAATAAATGTTTTACTATATAGATTGTCCCAAGTTAATGTTCACACACCATTGCTAATTTTGTTATTATTGGAGTTACAACATCTGTTAAATTAGCAACGTAGTAGTATTTTCATTGAAGATTTCAAAGGTAAAAACAGAAAAACAAATGAATACCTAATCTATGAAATATTGGTCATTGGTTATAATTCATTAAAATAAAATAAAACTTAATTTTTTTTAAAGATTAAAAATTATTTTTACTTTTGATATACTATTTAGATTAAGAGCTGATGCATTAAAATTATATGGAATATGGATGGACAAAATGAAGACTGAAAGTTCCCAAATTATTATGCACGATTACTTTTTAAAATCTATTATGATTATGAGTGAGATTTCTAAAAAAGATAATAAAAACTGCGATGAATTTTTTGAATGTTACAACATTATTGCTAATTTTGCTGATCAAGAATATATACAGGCAAGTATTTTAGTACATTTTGTATAGTTTAGTAAGCATTCATTAGTGTATAATTTTTAACAATAACTTTTATTGTAGATAATGGATTATACAAAGTCGCCCATATTTCAAACTAAAATAAAAAACATGGAGAAACTGATAGAGTCTGCTGCAAAGATGAAAAAAGCTAAAAATGCTGCCGATAAAGATGTAAAAAGAGCTATTATAATATGTGAGAGACAAAGTGGTATTGATAAAGTCGAAATTGATAACACTTTAAAAGAAAAGGATACTTATTTAAAAATGGCATTCAAGTAAGTAGTTCAAAATAAATTTAATAATATATTAAATATTGACGTCCTTCTATTTTAAACTTTATATAAAACATTACTTTGTCTGTTTACTTTTTAGGATAATTTTTTTTAAATCAATTAGAATTGATTTTTTAAAGAATTGTCCTAAAAACATTGGATAATGTGTAATTTTTGTTTGGATAAACTGAGATTATTTCATAACTTTTGGTAATATTAGGTTGGGGATTATTTGACAAACGACTGGTAACTTTGTAGATTATGTCAAAAGAAAACGAAAATCTTAATTACAAAATGCTGAGAAATTCTTTGTTTTTCCTCATGAGGTCCTCAAAGTTTCAATTTTGTCAATGCAAATATTGTTTTAATTGCATATTTTATGTACCAATATCAACCTTTCTTTTTTTAGTATAAATAAAAGTTACAAGCTTTAATGAAAATTAATAATAAGAAATATGGAAAAATATATAAATTACTTTTGAAGAATAGATTAAATTTAAATTTAAAATATGCTTTGCAACCAAGCAAAAATTCTAATTATAATGTAGGCAATGTAATAAACACAACAAATGTTAATCTGACAGTTTGACTTACATGTTTAGTTGAATATTTAAAATAATATTTGATGTTTTATTAAGTTGTCTACATTATATGATTTAATTTTATTAGAAATTTTGTTACTTTGTCAACCGTGACGAAACTTTGAGAACTTGAGGCCTTACGAAGAGATTCTCAGCATTATGGAATTAAGATTTTCATTTTCTTTTGACACTATCTACAAAATTACTTGGCATTTTTCGTCAATTAATCTCTAACCTGTATAATAAATTGACCATTGATTAAAATTTCAAATGTCATGTGACATGTGATTAAAATCTCATTGAAGCACTATTTTTGTTTAATCTAAAATTATAGACTTTTTAATATTTTGATATATTTATTTATAAGTGAAGTATACACACTATTTTTTTAACCAAAAATTATGTTTTAAAAAACATTTTATTTATTTAGTAATATATTTTGTTATAGATACTATTTATTGAATCTCAAAAACAGTAACCGAAACAATGTGATAATGTTTAGAATTATCTCATTATGGTTAGAAAATCGAGCAAATGAATCTATTAATAATCTTGCCAAAGAGTATTTACAGAAGATTTTGTCATTCAAAATTCTGCAGATATTACCACAAATTATACCTCACATTACTCATATTCAAACTGATGATTTGTTTGAAAACATTATTATGGAACTAATTGGTAAGTGCATGAACTGTTTATTTTTACAAACTGCTTCAAATGTAATATTTTTTAGAACGTTGCGCTATCGATCATCCTCACCATGTTATTCCTATTATAATGTCTATGGCTCATTCTAATAAGGACGATCAATACACAGATACATCAGCTAGCACTGAATCAAATGAACCTCGTGTGATAGGTGCTCAGAAAATAATAAAAACACTTAAATCGAAACCTACTTTAAAAAATATGATCAAACAAATGGAACAAACAGCTGAAGCATTAATTCAACTGGCTTATTATGAGAAGAAAACCGAAGATGGGGTCCCTGTAAAAATACCCAATGCATTTAAAATAAGAAGTATTAATAATTTTACTGAAGCATTGCTTCCAACTTATACTTTACCGATAAATCAAAATAATAAATATTCAGAAGTGACAGGCATTTATAAATTTAATACAGATTTTAATTACGTTGGTGGATTGAATGCTCCAAAATTAATTATATGTATTGGAACGGATGGACAGAATTACAAACAGTTGGTTAAAGGGAAAGATGATTTACGGCAGGATGCAGTCATGCAACAAGTATTTACAATTATGAATGGTTTACTAAGGGTTAATATATCTACCACTAATTTGTTAATAAGAACATATAAAGTGCTTCCATTGTCGAAACGCAGTGGTGTCTTAGAGTGGGTTGACAACACTATGCCATTTGGTGAATATCTTATTGGAAAGCAGACTGGGGCTCATCGTAAATACAATAAGAAAGATTGGACACCTGAAAAAGCCAGATCAGAATTTTCGGTATTTATTTAATTTTTATATACTGTGTAAATATGGCATGACCCTTTTCTGTTTTTTTTTATAGGTTTTAAAAAAGCATTTGCTTAAAAGTTTCATTATTTTTAATCTACTTCTTACTATCCAAACTTTTATTTTTCAAATGAGAACCTAAATTTTCTCTTTCCAACGATGTATATAATAGAAAAACTTTAGGTTTTAATTTGAAATGAAAAAGTTGATAATTATATTGTGCCTTTATAAAATATATCTCAGTTTATTGTTATTAATACATTTATTTTATATGTTTTTTAGGATTTGGTGAACAAAACTAATGAACAAAAGTTGAAAGGTTATTTAAAAATCTGCCAGAATTTCCGTCCAGCCTTCCACAAGTTCTTTGAAAATTCTTATTTACAACCAACTGTTTGGTATGAAAGAAGAAGAGCTTATACTCACAGTGTGGCCACAACAAGTATGTGTGGATATATATTAGGTTTAGGTGACCGACATGTGAAGAATATTTTAGTTGATATAAATACTGCTGAAGTGATTCACATTGATTTTGGCATAGCTTTTGAGCAAGGTAAAATTTTACCAACTCCTGAAACTGTGCCTTTTAGATTATCACGTGACATTGAAGCTGGTATGGGTGTAACTGGTGTAGAAGGTACCTTCAGAAGGTAAGTCGAAAATTTAATTAAAAAATGAAAGTAATATTAGAAAAATGGATCGTAAAAAAAGTAATAAAATTACATATGAGCACATACCTATCTCAAAGGAACCGCTCTAATTTTTTTGAATTGTGAGTAAAAAACCGTATTTTTGTACCAAACCGAATTGTTTGAATCGGTCTTGTGGTTATGTTTTTTTTAGTTTTTAACGTAGCTTAAGTTAACCTGATTTTTTTTAATCACAAGCTGGAACCGAACCTTATATTGAAAAATAAAAAATTCTATTTTTGAACCAAAAAAACCGAATGGTTTGAACCAGTATTTTAAATGCAGTGAAACTTCTCTAACTCGAATCTCCAACGGACACCAAATAAAATTTGAGTTAGGGAAAATTCGAATTCTAGAAATACACTAAAAAATGTAAGCTGTAAAACTTGTTACATTACCTAATATGTACAAGGTGGCTAAATGTTACTACATTATCTACTACTATGGGTTGAGACCCAAAATTGAGTTGCGTTAAATTTTTATTGGGTTGTGAAACAGAATTGTTTTTATAAAAATAATATTTAAATCTATTTTTAAAGATATTTTTTGACTTTGTAAGAAGTGAGTTAGAAAAAAGGACACTGGCAAATTTGTAATAAATTGAAAAAAGATTTTTTTTATCATTTCTATGATTCGTATTTATTTTATCTCTTAAGGTATTGAAACAGGACTAACACATCTCAGGGGCACTTTTTTACACAGATTCCATTGTTGTATTGAATATTTTTTTCCAACTGTATTACACTTGCCAAGAAATTGCAATTTCAATAAACACCAACGAAAGTTTGTTTTTGTCGTCGCCACAAATTGGTAATCTTTCTCCCTCGCTATATTTACGAAATTAATTTTTTTGAAGTTTCGGTACGCGGAAAATATATCAGTTCGAGTAAGATAAACATTTGAGATACAGAAATTCTACTAAAGAGATAAAAAAAATTTCAACTCATTGTTCGCAAAAAATATTTGACGTATGGAATAATTTGAATTAAAGAAATTAAGAAATTTCACTGTATGTATTACATTTTTTACAAGTTTTTTAGATTCAATATTTTTCATGCAAGAGATTAGGCGAAGCCAGAAATTTATATGTACTCATTTGGCTTTGCAGTCGACGTACCAAATTTTTATCAAAACCTATTATAAAATGCACTCACTTGATTGCAGCAAATGCTCCGGCAAGTGCGTGTTGTGTTCTGAAAGTCTTATCAGTCACCGTATTTTTTTCCTTGGGATAAAATAACCATTCAATGGTGCAATAAACGGAAAAATCTAAAAATAACATTTAAAGTAGTGTTTTATTATTGATAAGTTGCAAATTTGCACACAAAACGCGATTTCTGCCAAATATCTAATTAAAAATTGCGAAAATTATTCCTAAAAAGGTTATATTTTAAATAAAATCCTAATTACACAAAATCACTAAAAGAATGATAAAAATGGTTTTTAACTTTTTTTACCAAAACCTGCAGCACAAACTAAAATTGCATTTCTAATGCTGAATTTATCCAAGCGATTTAGCATTAAAAATAAATTTAGTATTAAATATAACTTTAGATATAGACTTGATGAATTTATGCAAAGAATTGAAATATAAATTTAAGGATTTACGCATGCGCGTGTGTACGGACGCTTGTGTTGGATTTAGCTGCGTTTGTTTATCCTGCACCGAACATATTTTTTACACCAAATGCACTTTAGCCGTTTGCAAATGGACAATATTTATTTAAACACCTTTTACACCATAACACGTTTATTTTTTATGATGTACACATAGACCGACGCCACATGACCATAAATCGCTGCTCACCGAATAATTTTCCGAACGTAGCTTTTGACGTTAATAGCTGCTCGCCCACATAATGCATGCGTATTACTACAGAATTTAAGGATTTAGCGACAAAAGTTTAATATTACGAACTTTCAAGGTCAAATCTTAAAGCCGCGGCCAATGCTAAATTTCCATAATTGGGTATATGATAATTCTTGTATTTAACTCGCTAATGTTAACTCTAAATTTATTACCAATGCTAAATCGGTTCCATAAATTCGCCATAAATAACATATTCTCTAAAAAATCCAATGAAATTGACTTTTATGAAGATTAAAACGACAATATATTTATATATAATATTTATACTAAATGAAAAGTTGGAAAAATGCAGTTTATAAGAAATGTGATTTATTATTATAGGAGTTTTATAACATTTGTTACTAAAACTTTTGATAAAATTTTAATTCAATTATAATAAAAATTGTATTTTTTCTAAGTGTTAAAAAGAAAAAATCCAAAAAAAGAATAATAAGAATTTGTTCTTTTAGTTTTTTTTTCAATTATCATGTTTTTCATAGTTTTTATGAATTAATTTTATTGATCTTTATAGTTTTTTATCAATTTTTATTTAATTGTTATTCTTTTACTTTATTATTATTTTTGACACAGTTTTTGAAGTTTTTTAGTAATAATGAAGTAAAAGTGAGTGGTTTTTATTTGTGGTGGCACTAAACATGTTAATCAATTATTCTGTTCATTTCCTTTCAATGCGATGTGGAAATCACTTATATGCACTGATGGTCTCTTATGAAAAGTGGAACAATCGTATGCATTTGATTCATTTTGCTTGTTGCAATGTGAAATTGTATAATGTATTCATACCTTTGATTTAACCTAAATAAGTTTTAGTTAAAAAAAACTAGAACTAACCTGGTTACCGAATTGACATAATAGAAAATGTTTGCAAAACAATTGATTGAAATTAAACTTTACAAGAAACAACAATAAAAACCACTATGTACAGAAAAAAACTAAAAATTGAGCTAATATCAGAAAAATTTGCAATAGTTATGGGAAAAAATCGACTCAAATTCCAACAAAAATCTATTTGTAACACGAAATTCGTAAAAATTGTGATTTATAAGATTAAGCTAAAAATGCCAATACTACCGCCGTGCTAAGAACAAACGCTGTATCTACAAAAAAATCGAAAAATGAATGATTATATTTACACAGTGGAACCTCCATTAAGCGGACACTGGCGGCGCAACAAATTTTGTTCGCTTATTGGAGGTGTCCGCTTAAAAGAAAGTTATATAATACATATATGGATGTGTGTCGGTGCATTCGAAACTGTCCGATTATAGGAGCTGTCTACAACTAGAGATTTCACTCTACAATTATCTTCAAATTTACGTATATTCTAAAAGAAAATGCCGTATCTAAATTGGATACGGGAATATTTTAACATAAATATAGCCTCATGTGCAAAAAGTTGCAACTTTTCAGTACAACTGCAGTATCTACACCTTACCAAGCAAAAATGCGGTACCTGCATCAGTGCAAGAGCAGATTGGTATTGGCATGCTATCTATTATTCTGTAAATTCTATTTGCAAAAATATATAACTAGTTGGGGCTATCAAATAAGGTTTTATTATATTTTTATTTGTAACAGAAAAATTACTTAAATTGCAATTTTTTATTA
>JARJEC010120254.1:0-19985 GCA_030264575.1 Tachinus sp. AB-2021
TAATAGTGATATACCAGAGCCTCCAATTGATTCTGATATGAAAATAGAATGATAACATTCTTATGAATGACTAACAATAATATTGAGAACAAAATTTCGAATGATTCGTTAGAATACATAGTTGGATATCTAGCTAAAAAGTACCAAACAAATCATTCGAATTCATGGGTTTACACTTACGTTTAGAAATCTAAGTATTCTTCTTAGTCTTGGGTGCAACAACTGTCATATGGTGGGCTATTCAAACCTAGCAATGAATGGCTCAACGAAATTAATTAAAATGTATGAAAGCATTTTGCAAAGATTGTAAATAAATTTGAAAAAGACAATATTCAAATAACGGGTATAGCAATATTAAAATCATTTGTCAAGTAGTATTTAAGTATATATGCAATTATTGTATATAGTAAATATCACATGCACATATAGAATAGGAAAACACCGTATGTCCTATTATAATATAATAGCGTGATAAAGTTTCTAAACCGTCTGTGACGTCATATACGCTGTTGGGCTGAAACTGCCTAAAACGGGGATTTTGCAGTCCTATATAATCTAGCGTTCTTGCGCTAGACTACCATATTGAATGTTTATAGAATTTTAAAAATATGTGCGATACTAATTATTTATTGATTGGCAAAAAATATATAAGTTTGTAAACTAATAATAAATCAAATTTTTTATTCTCACAATTTGGCAGTGGAATATTAGCCACGTCTGAGTCTTATGTTAATGGCTAGTTAAACATATAATTAGTAATAAGTTAGATGTTTGTGAATTGATTTTGAGATGAAAAATCAGACATTAAGACTTGATATAAAAACATCAGATTACATCAACTTTTAATAAATTTAAGGTTCACTATATCAATATATGGTAACAAAAAAATTAATGCACTACATTTTTTGGATTTCTGATAATTACCACATATATCATTAATTATTAACAATTATACAAACTACAGCAAAAATCATAATATAATTTTATTATTAAATCTAATGCAAATTATTGATCAATTGAAAGAAGCTATTTATTTGTTTAAAATTTATTAAATAAAAATGACGTTTTTACACAAATCACTTACTGACTGATAACTGTTAATCATTTGGTAGTTTGCTGGGAAAATGGTATAATTATATTACATAATTTCCAGACTACTGTCGCTCGTTTTTGTGGCATGCTCTGGATCGGACGATCCAGATCCAGAACCTATTTCTAATAACTCCTCGGCTTTCTGATCAGAATCAGGTTCAGTCTGAACGCTGCTTAATTGCCAGGCAGGTATGGAAGGGGGCACCACTGGGCTGTTTGATACTGATGGAAATTGTTTCCTGTAAGTAACCAACAAATATATGTTATTCCAAATTTAAGTTGAATGTTATTTTTTGGTAAATAAATTAATAAAATATAACAATCCTTAACAAGGGCCTCCCATCTACAATCATATTAACTAAATACATTGATAGATAAACTAAAGATGTTTTATTGTATACAATTTATAGGTTATGCCTAATATATAGGCAATAATCCATGTCAAAGGTTAAAAACAATTTTTGTATATAAAAATGTATGACAAATAGTGAAACAAAAGTATTGTTGTACAATAATTTTGTAAAATAACAATCTTCGCACATCATCATCGCATAATATAATTTAAACAATTTTTTATACGAATGCCCTCTATAATTACAAAAAAATTATTTCAAACCATTTTTAAATTTTTGAAAAATCAGATTCAACTTATGGTGAAAATTTTACAATTGCAAGGATTGCAGCTATAATCAATCAATATATCAAACTTGACAAATTAATAAATTTCTATCAGTGTCAGATTGGGGGTGGTTATAATCAATGTACACAAATCAGATTAAATAGTATCTGTCAGTATTTGATATTTTTAATAAATTTAATCAAGCATTTGCTTGGGATATATTCTACTGATTTTTTTTGTGTAATGAAAATTATCCTCGTATACTTTTATCAAATTACAATGAAAATAAATTCATGCAGCTTAGAAACTGCATGAATTTATTTTACAACCACAATTTTCAAGAATTTTT
The DNA here is from genome assembly GCA_030264575.1 of Tachinus sp. AB-2021. Lineage (NCBI taxonomy): Eukaryota > Metazoa > Arthropoda > Insecta > Coleoptera > Staphylinidae > Tachinus > Tachinus sp. AB-2021. The sequence continues at coordinate 2,061 of JARJEC010120254.1, forward strand.
TCGATAATTTTCAATGCACTTATATGTGCATATGTATAATATATATTACTATTGATTATTTCCCTCTATAATTATAAACCTATTATATTCAAGGTCGATTTTGCCTATGCTAACGAGGGCATGGCCTGGGTTTATTTTATTTGAGAGAGGAGTTTAATAAATATCCTTGTCAAGGGCTCTAACAATTAGATTTTTTTTCAGAGTAAATTACATTGACTGTTTTTTTCCACGGACCTGGACCTCACCAATTAAGTGCTAAAAAGCATGTTTACCTTGATAATAAAAGTCCTTTGACAGTTGAAATCTCAGTTTGTAAATTTTGTAGCTGCCTTTGTGTGCTGCTCTCAGAACCCTGGTTAATTTTATCTACTTCCACTTTAACACTTGCTAAATTGTCCTTCAGTTCACCAACAGATGCATTCACAGATTTCGATAAATCCTCTATGGATTCCTCCACAGACTTTTTCTTAATGCCAAATAAAAATGGCTTAATAAATTTCTGAAAAATAAAATATTTAAATTAAATTGTAGGTATTAAATTTGCAAAGCTAGATACACAACGTAAACGGTATCCACGTGGTATCTAGGATAAACAAGGCAAGATAACCTATCACTACTATGACATTTTACGTGTGACATCAAAACGTGTTAAAATACCACTTTTCAAAACTATCCCCAAAAGAAAAACTTCGATTACAACTACTTTATTTTTATATTACATATTCCATTCATCACACATTAATTATATCAAATTAAAAGAGTGAGTGTGCTTCTTCTGCATTATCTGACATCAGATTTGTCATATAAAATAAAATAACTCGAAAATATGTCGTTTATAATTGAGATTTTTACACAATCTGGTAATGCTCATTTGAAGCTATCGCTATGAACTGGCAAATGTGTGTAGTTAAAAAAAAATTTGGGGAAAAAATGTCTTAATTGTCTTAGAATAAAAAATAAATGGTTTATATCAAACAACCAAAAACATTAAGTGTGGTCCCATATACAACTTAAATATTCCGTTTACTTAATTTTAAGTGATATTTTACAAAACTAGTTTCTATTACTCATGTCACTTTTCTTAAATACGAGGTGATTTTTTATCTAACTGACAAACTTTGATAAATCAAATCTCATGTAATTTTAAGAAAAAAGTTCATATAAACATATGTCATCGATTACTTACGGAGAAGACTTCAAAGTATTTAGTTTAACATTACATATCTAATTTATAAATTAAATTTATCAAGCAAAAAAGTATAAATTTACAAACAAGCTACCCAAATAATTACAACAAATGCTCAAAATGTCAAACTCTTGAATACTTGCTTCACAATTAATTTTTAACACGATTAATAAAATCTGGATGTTCCCTGATTTCATTGCCAGCTATTTATTCTTCTCAACAATTGCACATGTGTGGTGATTTCCTCTTGGTGCACCAGTTGTTGGAAAATCAACAAAGGAGAACAATTGTTGCTGCGGTTGTTGGTAAAAATAAATAACGTTACTAATAACATCATAATTAAATATCAGAGTTAAAAAATTTTTGTTTTGTAGGGTATGTATGCCTCCTATTTTGTGCCTTTATTGTAATTTTTCAGATAGTTTTTTTTAATTATTTTATATATTTTATTAATTTGATTAAGCAAAAATTTTGTTTTTTCATTTTTGAACTTGGACTAAAAAAAGTCCATAAATAATCGATGTCGGACATATGTTTACATGAATTTTTTTTGATCTTCAAAAGTTTGTCGGTGAGCTAAAAAATAGCACAACATGCATATCATAATAGCCTTTAGATAGCATACTCAAGTGACATACTCAAATTTGCAAAAATATATTTTATAGAAATACGTGTGGTGTTAATATTACATTGTGTGCTACAAATGCATTTTAAATTAGCATTTAGTGCGCATTTTCCCAGCCTGATTTAATAACACTTCTAAATCGCATATGCAAATCCATTGAAAATTTGTTTTATCCACTCACATATGTTTTACACTTACCCTTGCTTGGGAAAAAGTTAGACAAAGAAGGATAGATATATCGGCACGTCAGCACACCATGTAATACTAACCATAGAAATACCATAAATGGAATTAAAATTATCAAATATAAATACAGTCAAACTTCGATAACACAAACCATGACTTACCACATAAAAAGTTCGTGTTATCAAGACTTCAACTTATTAAATAAAGTACTATTTATGTATGTATGCATTTTTGGTGTAAAGATGCATTATATATATATATATATATATATATATATATATATGTGATGCTTCCTTCAGCTAAAGATAAATTTCGCCCTCTTGCCAATTTAAACCATTTTAAAATTGCTTTGTACACATTCACCTAAGTTAATTTTTAGCCTCATGACACTCCCACTTTCTCTGCCACTGTCGATTACAGCGATAACTGTTTGCTAATTAATTTAATTTTAAAATAGTAGACACTGTATATTATATTATGTTTGAATAACATATTGACAGCAATAAAAATAACGTGATACAAAACATATAGGCACAGTATATTTTTCCACTCAGTAACAACACTAATAAAGCATGTATATGAACTTGAAAACAAGTAGATTGTAATATGGGATTCTCCCAGAATTTGACTTATCAAAGGTAAATTCAAATAAAAGGTTCTAAATATTCTGTTTGAGTTATCAAGATATTTGAGTAATAGAAGTTCGAGTTATCAAGTAAAATTAACAAGCAATTCTCACCCTTGACGCTATTGCCAATCAATTTGATTCGAGTTGTCGCAGTTCAACTGTAATTTGTCAGTTTATAAACCACAAGAGTACGTTGTATTTGTACGCCTGACCGATACTAAATGCCATACCTCAAACAGACTAGTGTTTCTAGCTTAGCAGGTAAAGGATTAAGGAACAACATAAGAAATTTTGAATTAATTTTTTCTAAAATAATTGCACTCACCTCATAAAACTTATAAATGGCGTAAGATACTAAGCTCACAATAGCTATATTATGTATAATTTCTTTAATCCTATCGAAGATACCGATTTGCATACGTCCATATCCATAATATGGTACAGGAATACTAGAATGTGCAGGAAGAGGTGGTGGCACCCTGCTCTGATTCTCATGCATAGCATAAGCACCTGAGCGTTCGCAAGCTACTTGTACTTCTTGATCAGTTAAACCCTTCCTTTGAAGGAACTTCTGTTTCTGAGCAAGTGGAGTGTTAATCACATTTGGGTTTTGTAGGAATTTCACAGCAGTCTGTATCTAAAAATTTGCAAATTAAAACAGTAACATTTTTCAAATATCAATATAATTTTTTTAATTTCTGTAAATCCTAACCTGTAAGGTTACTTACCAGTTCTTCTCTTAGTGGACTTTCAAAGTTTTTATCTAGTTCCTCATTTGTAACAGACATGATTACCCTAGAAATACTATCATACAAGTGGACTTTACTATAAATAATTCATTAAAAATGCTAACTGATAAAAATGACATTCATATCATGACACAACATAACAATTACAAGTAGTACAAGTACAAGTACTAACAAAGTGGTACAAACTGGAAGTAGAGTCAGTAAAATGTACACAGTGATGTTAGTACATTATGTACAAACAATTACAGTTGCCTATCATGTTGTTCCGGTTCGGGACAATTCGGAAAATGACAATTTGATCATTGTTGCCAAGGTTCACATTTTATTCGAATCGATTCGAATTCTACCACACACATTTTTAAATCGAACATAAAATTGCGCTGAGGAAGGGAAGAGTTGTTTCCCGAAACGTACGGTTTTTTACTGATATTTTAAATTAAATAAATTGTCCAAGAAGCTGTTTCCAATTACTTAATCACATATTCAAAAATTTTATTGAAAAACTTTAAAACCACATGATTTTGAAATAATTTTGATGCAACAATCAAAGTAAATAATGATATACAGCGTATTTTGTTACATCCATAAACTTGGCGTTTTACGTTGTTGCAAATTCCTCACCAAATCAACTTACAGATAAGATAGTAGTATCGTTAGAAAAATAATATGATTCTGCATCGAGTGATAGTAAATAATATGTTTTAAGATGCAATTTTTATTTATAAGTTGTTGCATTCCACAAAACACGTTTTGAAATGTAAACTATGAAATATTAAACGTTTCATAAAACGTTTTATTTACGTGGTTTGTTACGTTATATTTGCGTAAAATGTCCGCCAATGTAACATAAATTACCATATGAAAATTTACGTAAATAAAGCGCATTATATTTACGTTTTTAAATATGCGTAAAAAAACTTAAATTTTAGCAAAATTCGCATTTAAAAATCATGCAAATTTTACATTAATTATTTACGTTTTATTCACGCAAGTTAGTTGATTAATTATTTACTTATTTGAAAATGAATTATAAAATAATAAATTTAGGGTGCAATATGACATAATTGATATTTGCTAAATTTAACAAATATCAGTTAAGTCATGTTGCTGCTTAAGAATTCAAACAATTATTTATATTTTATTATTATCTGTTTAAATTTTGTAATAGTACTTACCGTGCAACGCGCGCATTAATTAAGCAAGTATTTAATGGGTTATGAATGCAATAAAAACAGGTAATGTGAAAATAAATTTATATTTTAAAATAAGAAATTGTTCTCACAAATCACAATACTTGACAATGTTAGTCATCAATACTGTGGCGATGTTACCTATAAGAAGAAAATCAATTATATACATAAATGCTATAAATCTCGTGACAGTAACAACATTAAAGAGGCTTATAAAGTTAACTCACATTGCATTTAATAACACAATAACTGTAAATGACACAACCACAATTTGCGTATAAATAATGAAATTGGAAAGTCGATTAATAATAAATAATAAATTTGGTTACTAACAATACAGTCCCGTCATTTTCGTTCAAAATAAGCTTTAACATTGACATGAACTGACAACACGTCACTGCATATGTTTAGTAATATGCACATAATATGGTTAATAAATTACGTAAAATTTACACAAATTATAATACATTATTATAACGCTGCAGAATTTACGTTTTAGTTACATTACTATTTATATGCAAAAGAAATGTATTACAATTTTCGTTTTTTTTATGTAAATTTTGTAACGTTTTTAAAACGTAAACCAATTTGCATATATTTTATCTTAAAAATATAATTTACAATTTAATACGTATAACATATTTACGTAAATTTTGCAACATGGAATACATTGAAACGTACATTTTACTTAATTCTTTACTAGGAGTTTTTATTAAAATAACATGCCACATCAAATTACAGATAAATAAAATGCAAATATCAATAACTAATCAATAAAACAATTGCTATAAATAAATTCTGTAATGTAAAACATATTAAAATTTAAATGTAACCATATTGTTCGATATTGTTCCATCTACAGGGTAATTTTAATCTAAAATAAATTTATTACTTATAAGATAATTAAATTAAATTATTCTAACAAAGAGCGCGTTTGAATGGTAAAATCAAAATCTTTATGTTTTTCCACGTGTGTGAATTTAAGTGCTACACACCAAAAATAACAAGATTATTGTTTTTATCCCATATACGTTCAAGATAATTTTGAATAATTAAACAACAATTTAAATATGTTTGTATTATTATTGATATTAATAGCACCTTATCGTTGTATAAAATTTAATGCGCAATAAATGTTTTGTTTGTTTTTTAATAAAATATATTTCGCTATTAATTTATATTTGTTTCGAGTATGAAAAAACCTCATCTAGTGGATCTTCATTTTTACGTATTACCACAAACACATTTGGTTGTCTATTAATCAATCCATTGTATAGTATAGTATGAAAGAATATTGCAGGTTTTGTATGATTGCAGAATTCGGTACGCGTCGAGCTGCAATTTCTCATAGATACTCAACCTGCAACATTTTCTTTATCAAGTTGCATTTTAATAGTAAATATTTATTTCAGCTATATGCCACGTAAAATTGAACCGATCTATTTAATTTAAAAAATTTGATAGAATCGACCGTTACTAATTGATAATTCATAATGCAAGATTTGAAATAAACTACTATGTTTTTTATCACAATTTATTTAGTCACAGTTTTGACTGAACCTCAATCTTCATCCGACGTTACATGAATTCATGTAACGTCTGATGAAGACCAGGGTTCAGTCGAAACTACAGTCAAGGTATGACTAAATAAATTGTGATAAAAAACATAGTAGTTTATTTCAAATCCTGTATTTAATTTAAATTAATGACAGAATTGACAATAATTAAATTACGCACATATTTTAATGGATAACATTTAAAGGGAAAACGAAAGTAAACATTATGGTGATGTTAATTAGAAATATTTGAAAATTATAAAATAAATCATATTTATAGGTTTTCAAGAATGGCAACACCGCATATTCAGAAGTGGGTGGATCAAATAAATGGCCGACTAGCTGACTCCACAACTGTCATACGTCGGCCTTTTTAGTAAATTATATAAGTTTAATTGTTCAATGATATAAATAATATTAGGTAAGTGAAGTAAAACGCTAAGAAGTACAGTACTTATTTATTGAATTAATGGTTTAAAGTATTTGGTATATCTAAATGGAATTTTATTGTTTAATAAATCAATATAATAATTGAGACCACCAAATTAATACAGTACATCAAATATATTTAGTTAATTACTTAAAATTAGTTAGGTAATAATTTAATATAAATTGATCTACATTATATTTTGATTAATTAAGTGCTAATTTCTAATTTTTTGTTGTTGAGGCTGTTTTTTTGAACGTATTTTCGATTGTATCTTAAGTTGATGTTTAATAAACTACAATATATAACATTTAGTTGATAATCTATCTAAGAATAGAGTTTATAAACTGTAATTTTTGTACTAGTAAAAATGCAAAATAACACAAATTTTTGTTTATATTATCAATAAGCTGTCGTTTGTGTGTTTGGGACTGTTTTGAGAACATTCCGCTGTTTGTATGGCCTAACTTGCCTTTTGTTTGTTTGTGTGCTCTGAACAGGAAGTTTTTACTCCTCCTCCCGAGCAGTAGTAAACAGTGCAACTTAGGTATTAAATATAACTTGAATTTTTTTATTAACATTTGTATTAATTGCGCAAGTTGTTAATTTTTTTACCTTGCAGTATAAATAATAAAAATGAATAAACAACATAATTGTGGGTTATCTCAACTGTCACTATTAATTCTCTTTTTACTCCAACTTGCCCAATTAGTTCATGAGAACTATCTTGAACTGTGATGTCATAAACGGAGTTTGCTCACAGCAGTCCCGAACACATAAACGAACATTTTTAAATACTCACCAACAAAAATTTAGGAATTTTACTATGTTTTTCACACCACTACTGCTATATCACAAAATAGGGTCATTCACACGAACACTTAAAAAAACTTACCAAACATATCGGCAACAAAAAATATATCGTTTTTTCCTTGATTAAGAAAATCAAATTATATTTATGTGACATTTACTCAATTTTATCTATTAATTTCATTATTTTGTCAAATTTTCATTAACATTTCATTGATCCAATAATAAGATAACCACGCGATAATATAACCATATAATAACGCGAGAGAAATTAGAAAATATTTTGATTGTCAAAATCATGACAGAAATAAAATTTCTCTCCCTAGGGAGTGAAGTAGTTGCCATTTGCTCCTGAGCAAGTGAAATTTGATTTATGTCATGGTAATAATGACAAATGTTAATAAATCGTTGTTGAGTTACAATTAAAATCAGTTTGACTCACTTTCACTAGTTTAAAATCAGTTTATTATTCATAAAGTAACCCGTTGTGAAAAATATAGTTTGCCTTCTGGCTACATATTGGACCTAATAAATAATCCATGCATTTCTCTTCCTCATGTAGTATTTTATTTATACAAATTAAAACGTATGCTCCAAAAATGTCAGAAAATGTGTGTGTGTGTGTGTGTGAATGGCTCTAATACCTGACTTTTTGATACATACTATGATTATTTGTAGTTGTGTTAGATCAGTTGAATATCCCTATTCGTGAAATACACTAACCACGCATTACTTACTTCTGGAGCAGGATTATTCTAGTTAACTTTTATTTAGTTTTATGTACGAATATTTCAATAATATTTTTAATACTTATTATATTTTGTTTGTTTTTTTTTCTTTTTTGATATTGAAATTTCTACATCATTGGAAAAAGAAAAAATCTTTTTTTTGTCATAATATAAAAAATTAAAAAAGTTGATAGTTTTATCTTCTAAACCTGGCTTTATAAAAATATTTGTTTTGGTTATTAAAAAGTACCTTTAAAATAATATATTGAATGTATATTTATTATTTTCGAAGATTTGTGATACTTTGGCAAAAACCCTATCCAACTTTGAAAAATTTCAATGTTAAATTATGTATGAATTTATATATTTTTGAAACGTCAAATTTGTTAAGAACAATCTTGTGCTTTTTTTTAACTAATCAAGTACAACATAACCATAATATTAGATCAAGAACTCTTTGTCTACCAAGACATAGACATACTGTATGATGCCAAACTTTATAATGTATTATCTGCAAAGGAGTTTAGAAGGCCAACAATCAAACTTTTTATTAAAAACGACTAATATTAATAAAGTGATTTTATTTCATCCTGTTTCACATTATTTGATTTAATGGATTCATTTCAGTTCGAAAATCGAACTACAATTTTTACAGAATTTATTCAGATTTATACAAACAATAGTTACTTAATCAACAAGTTTATTAATTATTGATATTATTAATTGCCATTAACATGAGTATTGCTTACAATTTTTGTTCATTAATCGATCTCCATGAGTTAATTCAAATCAAAACTTGGCATGATCATACAATTATCAAAATAGTATTGACTTTAAAGTTGACGTAAAGTAATTTAAATCTGTCAAATTGCTCACATGATCTAATAAAATGCAAATGTTTCGAAATTCATGACCCGGCTCCTTTGTCCCCTCATCCAGAAACATCTCACTTGTTGTCATTACTGTAAAATCTTATTTGCCGGACTTATATTGTAAATAACTATTACTCTATTAGTGAATACATCAATTTCTGTAACAATCTGTGATTTATATACTATATCAACTTTACAGTTTGTAAATATTTTCAATAACATTAAAATATTTATATAATATAATATATAACTAAATAAGTAATGTCTATATTTATTTAGCCATTTATATAATAATATCTATTTGTAGCTTACTAGTTTTTTATATTTATACTATATTTCATCATTATATCATTTTATTCTCGTTCTTGACGTACCCATGAATGTAATTTGTTATTGGAAATAAATACATTATATTGATCTATCTAAAAAAAAGATTGATACACAACGAAGATTTGTTATGTTATTCATAGAAAATCGTAGAATAATAAAATGTATTGTACAGTTTAGTACATTTTATATAATATTATAATTTGGTTTTAATAACTGATATGTCTAAATAAGGTCTTTTATTAACATTACAGTAAATTCTACATATGCAAATAATCATAAAAATATTGATTGTGTAATAAATGTGTTTTTTAAATGATAACAGTTTTGATATAATGTCCTAATTAAAAATTAATCATTATATAGGATATCTGTTAAATTTTATGTATAATATGCTAGTAACAGTATCTATTCGAGTTTAACATAAAATTTAAAATGTTTTAAAACATTTATCAATTTTACGAGAATAACAGCAAAAACTTGGTAAATTCTATACTATCATTCATAATCTATCCCAGTTTGTGTATTTAAATTAGGTATTATAAATTTATAGTAAAATAAAAATTGTACAAAATGATATTGAAATTTTTTAATACAGCTATGTCAGCTTGTTACGGATTTGTTTATAATGAACTCTTTGTTATAACGTACTAATTTCAAAGTACAAATAAACTGTTTATAAGCAGTAATGTACCACTTATAACGAACTTTGCTTATAATGCATTTTTTTCCGTTCCTTGACGTTTGCTATAAGACAAAATCTCATATAAAGCTTGATTATCACATTATTTATTTATATGGCTTGCAATTTCAAAATGAAAACACTACTCCATATTATATAATATTACGATTGGGGGTCGTAGACTTAGTAGACTTATTGCTACACATATTTATTGACAGTACACCTGAAGCAATACAACAGAGCAGAGAACAAGAGAATAAGAGAGGGATTTAATGTGTGGCCAGCTATTAATTTATTAATAATTATTGCTGGCTCAGCACAGGTATTACTGATATGCGACAAAACATGACAATAATTTATTCAGAATAGATTGTAAATGTCCTTGTAAGCAATAACTAAGCATCTATCAGAATTAAAATTTGTTTGATGCCTGGAATGGAATTCCTGAATATACAATATCAAATAAATTGTGTTTTGATGAATCAAAATGTACCAAAAACAAATATACATGATGCCTTACACTCAACACAATTTACACAAGAAAATCTTGTGTTGTCTTTTATGATAACATTTTATTGTAACAATTGCTGATTGTGTCGATTTTTGTGATATTGTGAACACCTATCTTTAACAGAAACCTGGTTACAAATGATTATGTCCCTGTTTTTGAGAATTGTTTACTGTAGTACTGGTAGTAAAATGAAACTTCTGCCTCTGCTAGCAAATACTTGTATTAAATTTCTGACACTTTTTTCAACCATAAATAGAATTCCATTTTATAACCTTTCTGAAAAAAATATTTTTTTTTGCCTCATTGGGTTTTTCTTCCAATGCAGCGATATATTATGTTTATTATATTTTTTATTTATTAAATATATACAGTAGTTAGTCACGTCATGTCAATAACTGTGTCTGTTGTGTCATGTTATAAAACCAAAATAGATACAATAGAATTTTTAATTAATAATATAATAGTGTGCATCAGCATTAAATTGTAACATTTTATTTTTTTTAAATTAATTTTACAGGTTATAACAAATAAATAACAGTTTACTTTTCATTTTCTAGTAACTTTCTTTAGATTAGTAGCGTCATAATAATTACGTCAATGCTAACCGAATAACATACTTTTGGGTAACTGAAGTAAGCTTGCGAGAAAACGAGTATTTTCTGCTAAACTTGAACTACTCATGCTGTATGATGTGTCCTGTAAACAATTACCCCATGTGCAAAATTTGGAAATGTGCTGGGTATTTTTTAATTTTTTATTCAACACTGTTAAACAGACTAATATAATCAGGGTGGCTGGTATATATTGAAATAAAAACTAATTTATAGGGTTTTCGATTGTATTTCACCATTTATTAAATGTGTTTCACTATTTATCAATATAATTCCCATTTGTCACTAATTGTCAAATCTGTGATATTTGAAAATGCCAACATGCAGGAAATAATGGTGTGTTCAATAATAGGAGAAGATTCAAATTTGTCCATTCATTAAATTTTAGTAGAAATTAATATTAGTGTGGGTAAAGTTCATAAGATTTAAAAAAAACATAAATATCATTCCTATAAATACCAAACAAATCGAGAAATTTTCCCTGAAGACCACTATCGTAGAATGGACTTTGTGAGACAGTAATAGAACATGCAAATGCATATAACAATTTTATTGAAAACATCGTGTTTATTGACGAATCCACATTTACATTACATGACAAACATAATCCATCAATTCTTTGTTATGGATCTATTGAAAATGAATCAATTTCCTGCAATTACTCCTTGTATGCTGAACAATGTTTGTTTAGAATTTTATGACAGGTTGGGTTATTGTGTGGTGCAAACTGAGGGTATTTTTGAGAACCTATTGTAATATAAAGAGTGTTTTTTAATTTTTTAAATAATTTAGATGTTTAATTTTAGTTTACAGAATTATTTTATTTGAAACATTTCATTTGGTAGAGCTTGTTATGTTAAAGATTTTTTGATTAATTTAAAGTATTTTTTAAATTAAAAAAATATTAGAGTTTTAATTTTAGTTTAGAGAATCATTTTATTTTGAACAATAATCTCATCAATTTATTACGATATTTTTGAATGACACGCAAGTAGCATGTATCCGCCATACCCCTCTCTAGACCGAATCGAGCCGAACTCTTGGCCTATGTACGAAAATCCCGTGAACGATTGGTATATGGTTTTTGAGATTTGTTAGGTAAATAAAAACGGAGGAGTTGCAACAATATTGTAAGCAAACATTGTAAACATAAAAATAACATATCTGATCTGTGATGTAATTGAATAGTGAAAAATAGTAAATAAATCATACCGGTCAATTTAACTGGGGAACAATTACGGGTTAATCAATACAAATCCACGCAATCAAAAACAAGTTGAACAAACAACACACAGATTCACACTCTTTAGGTGAAGCTTATTTGATGCACATATTCACTTTGTTAAATATCAAGTAAATACTATGGTCGCAGTGCCAAGAGACACAATAACTGAAATATCACTTAATCTGGTCTAAAACATGCACAACGTATACTTTCAACAACAGCACACACATAAGACAATAGGAGCTGCTTGTTGAACTGTTCACGTGCACTTACATCATGTTTGTTTACATGAAAAGACTGTTGACAATGAATATACTATAGTATATCGACCATTTTAATAAATTAAGCAGTAAGCTTTGGTGATGAATATTATTTTTAAGTTATAGAAAGTCACACAAAAAGTCCTTACTCAAGTTGTCTACTATACTCGATATAAAACCCTTTTAAGCCTACTTGAGGTACGGTGTTTTGTTTATTTAAAATCTAAATTCTATTTTGCAAATTGCTTATTTTTAGTTTCCGACCGAAACTCAATTGTCAGCCAAAACTAAAACCATAATCAAATATTTGGCTCCTCTTGTAGTTTTGGCCGAAACCGTATCTGTAACCAAAACTTTTGTAGATAAGTTAATGTTTAATAAACAATTAAATTGACATTGACAAAAATACTAGAGAGTATCTAGTGTTTTTCTTAGTTTTGTAACAGACTATTCGACTAAATTAAACAACTATAAAAGACTTTAATTTATTAGAAATCACTTCATTTTTAGCATCTAATATTGATAAGTATAAAATTATTTAGAAAGTAACCAGTAAAACTAAAACTTGTATTAACATTTAAGTTTTTAGTTGTCTATTGAAGCACGATCAAAGAACATAAAAATTTGAAAAACTCCCCTTCTACTACAAACTAAATAGTTTGGAAACAAAATGAAATGTTTTAAATGAATTTTTATCCAAAATCTAAACTGCGGCCAAAACCAACAAATAGGACGAAACTGGCCGAAACCGTAACTGAAACTGAAACTTTCGGTCGGTCACTGCATATTTTAGAAAGTATTTATCAAGATTTCATAAAATAAATAATAAAATTTCAAAGATCAACATAAGAAATTTTTTTTTTAAATATTGGGTAACATGTGGCTGGACTATTGTGTGTGAAACAACCGTAAAATGTGTTTATTCATGGTTGGTCCCTATAACCCCCTTTCATTATTTGAATGGTTTCAATTCTAAATTATAGCTTCTGATAGCCTTGCAGTAAAAAGTCTATTACAGGGTTTTTCTATTGCTTTTCAACATTTATTTTAACAAAATGTGTTTCACTTTTTTCCTGCATGTTGGCATTTTCACTTATTGTGGATGCTTTATGGCATTTACAACCTAAAATGCACAGTTTCTCCTTAAAAGATAATGAGATAATCTCAGTTTTTTTGTTAGAGTGTACGCCATTATTTGTTATTGTTTACTGTTAAATATTATTATTTTGCAAGTTTTATTTTATTTTATTTTCCTCTGCAAAGGAGAAATATACTGCAAAAAACAAAAAAGCAAACTGGAAAAGGTCCAAAAAATAATTGCTGTATTGCGAAAATGTAAACAAGAAAGCAAATTGTCGATATTATTTATTATGACTGGGCAAGTTATTGTTTTCACGCCGCAGTCTGCATGAGTATAATAGGACTGGAGCCTGGGCGGCTTGCCGGTCTCCTCTCTAGGCCGAATCGAGCCGAACGCTTGGCCTATGTACGGATATCCTGTGAATGACCGGTGTAATCAAAAGCATACTATTTATTTAAATGAACTTAATGAATTTTTGGCTTTTGTGAATTTTCCAGTTTCACTCTATGATGCATTAATAATAGTAATTTCAGACTTCAAAATTGCTCTAATAATAATTTTGATTTTATTTTTGAAACCTACAAGGCCAGATTTTTTTATAACATACTTAATGTTCAACAAGTCAACTGTCACAACGAAATTTGCGAAATTACACCGACGTGCAAATTTGTATCTATAAAATTGAAAGAAATAAATATAATTTTAGATATTAAAAGGTCCAATTAACCGTCGAACGGCAATTACGTATTAAAACTCTTCTGAGCTTAAATACACTTAAGTTTTAGCTTATTCAATAAACATTTTTAAATTGGATTTATCTCGTATTTACAAACTGGTCATATGCTGATTTGCACTATCACAGACAATATGTCTATAGCTTTGTTTCAAAACGCATTTTACGAACTGATTCTGGACAAGTTATGAATGAGTTCTGAATTATTTAGTACGAGTTTGCAGAAATTAAAAAGGAATTGAAGTTTGAAACAATATAAATTTGAACTTTTGGTACCTGCTCATGCTCATGGTCAGGGACTATTTTGACTTGTCCCGAACTAGTTCACACACATTCAGCGGTTATGTTTAATCAACGGAATTTCAGTTTGAAATTAGTTAGAGTAGTGTTTGAACACAAATCTCCGCACTTGAACCAGGTTTCTTGGTATTATTATGTGTAGAAATTGGAATGATTAAAAAACATAAATTTAATAATATAATAAAAATTAAATGATAATTCACAGATTGTATTGTTTTTTTCAGATATTCTTAAGACATAACAAACCAGCCTAACCATGATTGGAGGCTTGTTTGTATATAATCATAAAGGTGAAGTCCTTATCTCCCGTGTCTATCGGGATGATATTGGGCGTAATGCAGTAGATGCATTTAGGGTAAACGTAATTCATGCTCGACAACAAGTTCGATCACCAGTGACCAACATTGCTCGGACATCATTTTTCCACATTAAGGTAAGCATATTGCACATTTACGAGAATTTAGTCAATAAATTAACCAATCTACATTTTTCTTGAAAGTAAGCTGCATTCAGTTTGTATTGCTGTTTTTGTTAGAACCGTGCAATAGGAGAAAATCAAAATTCTATAGATGGTAATTTTGAGATGTTGAAGTGGGGAAAACAAACCCACATGATCAGTTTTCAATTAGTGACAAGTGATCTGTCAATTTGAATTAACACGAGGTAAAGGATTCCATCATTTTTGAGACAGTTGGGCACCGAACGAAACTATATACACACACTTAATAACGTATTGTTTGAAATTGTGATTATCTTAAAAACCACCATGACAGTAACAGTTTGCAATAACATTGATCATGTGGGTTTTGTTTTCCCCATTTCAGCAGTTCAAAATTTAACACCAGAGGTCAGCCACTTTGCGGATTTTCTCTTATATGGTGAATGTGACTTTAGTCTAATAAGAAATATTTTTTATGCTAGAATTGGTTGGAAGTTGCATTATCAAATTAAACATTATAAATGATTCAAATTGTTTGCAAAAATAGAGAATATTTGAGCAATTTTCTTTATTTCAATCACCATTTTTGCGTTATTCTCTTTTTGTTAGTTATCATTTTTTTCATGCTAATGATGTGAGTAATTTATAATGTTTTAAATAAGCTTTGAAGGCTTTTTGGACAAATCAGTTTTTATTTATTAATTTAAATGACTATAAAACATAGCGGACATTTTAGTTATTAAGCTATTCGGTTCTTCTGCGAAATTTTATAATATTAAAAAAATTATTATTGTTGAATGCACTTCCGAGTCATTAACTTGCACAGCAAAACAATTTATTATTTTATATGGGATCACCAAAAATTCTCACTGACATTCGATACAATACAAATACATACATGACCTAGGTTACCAAGGTTTACATGATTGAAAATGATTGCATAACAAACATGATATCAACAATTATTATTAATTTTGTCAAAATATTTTTTTTGTTAAAAAAAAATGTTTAGCAATATACATTTGACTGTATGGGTTCCAGGGGCCAACTTTTTATTTGTTTTTGTTTTGTTTTTTTTCTTCAGTTATTTAAGTATATTTATGTCAAATATATATAGTTTTTTATGAGACATATTATATGTGCCAAGCAGCCCTTAACATATATTATGGGTCGTGCAAAACATAAGTATTGTGTCGCAATACTTGCTAGGTCAAACACAAATTTTGAAGCCATATTTATTTATATTGTAACAATTGTTCACATAACGTTTATTGATGCTTTAGCGATTACTTGTTGCCATAATTACAATGTTTACACAAATATGCATTATATAGCACTTTTTTGTTAGGTTAGTATCGTAAAGGGTCTAATATTGTAAAAGTCGACTTTTACAAATTGGGATAGGTATGTGCTATTTCGCTGATGGCATTTTTTTTATATATAGCATGATATTTTGTTGCTATAATATTAAAGAAATATGTTTATCCAAATATGCATTATGCACTATTATTTCCGATGAAGGGTTGAATGATCCTAGAACGCCCCATGTGCTATTTCGTTGGTGGCAGTTTTGTATAAAAATATTACTGTATGCAATCTTTCTTTCTTCAACATCATTCAAAAAGACTAAGTGCTTAATAATTATAATCTTTCATATATTTTTTGAATATACATAATAAAAATTTTGTTATTTGCATTCAATTTTTTTATTATTTACTTATCATTTGTAAATAATCTGTATAAAAAGTAATATTTTTGAGTACATTATTTTAATTAACTAATAACTAACAAAAAAAGCAAAAATTCCACTCGCTAAAATCATGACGTGGTTCACTAGGCAACACTTTTTTAGTTTCCATTAAAGATCTGTAAGAATGACATTTATACAATACCACAGCACAAAATAAGCTCATCACACGACGCTCAACTTGTTAACAAACAAAATCACGTAATCAGCTTGTAAACAAATGCAAGCCAGGATGTGATCGGTCATTAACAGGGGGCTTGGTTGCTCAATTCAGATCTCATTAAAGTGAGATTTCATACATAGTGAAATATTTGTGGTGTATAAGCAATAGGTTGAGAACGGAATCGGAAAATGAAAATGGAAACCAGATGAGCCCACCACGTAAAAGACGCCGAATAACTCATTCAGGTGTAGGAGTTACAGAAGTTAGTTTAAATGTTTATAAAGCAGAAATCACAGGCAGATTTCCTAGATGATAATAAAAGCACTGTAGAAAGTATCTTTAGAACTCTGTCCCTATAACTGTGTTTGATTGAGCTATGCACTTGAACAATGCATGTATTTGTTTATTTTGACTCCAGTGTGGTTTGGAATTTACTTTAGTTATTAAAATCGAATAATTGATGAGGACAGACTAGAAATTTAAATAAATGCTATGCCAACATTATAAGTACCATATGTTTTGACAAAATTAATAACTATAATTTTTTTAATATTATAAAGTTGCACTGACGGGAATAGCGTAATTCTCAAAATACTTGCTGTTTCATAGTCATTTAAATAAATAAATAAAAAATGATTTATCCAAAAAGCTATTGTATTTACATTACTGGACAATTAAATAATGAAAAAAAAGTAATTTATATTGTTTAATTTGATAAAACAACTTCTACCATTTTAGTACATTTCCTATGTTTCAAAATACATCAATCTTATGATGATTAAATATAGACTCAACAAAGTTTGATGACGAGCCAACTGCTAATGCAACAAGCTATTAAGCAAGTTTTGTATTTATAAATAATGATTATAAAACTTTTATTTCCAATTTA
>JARJEC010120333.1:0-18077 GCA_030264575.1 Tachinus sp. AB-2021
AAAAAAAGAAAAAAATTTTTTTTTTTTAGTTTTGGAATTTTTTTTCCCAATTTTTAATCCCATTTTTTTTTAAATTAAAAAAACATTCCCAAACCCCCCCCCCCCCCCCCCCCCGACCGTGGTTTTATTTATTATTATATTGACTATTAAAAACATTTATTAAAATACTCGTAGATGTGCATACAGTAACATACAGGACAATAACCAAATTGTCGTTTTGAAAACTTAATTTGTATTATTTCTCTCCGTATCTTTCTATTCTTTCTATTCTCCATACATCTAGGCACGTGCGCTTTCTTATTGTTTCCACTTTTAATTTCAATTTTGCCGGAATTTACTTCAACATCCAACCAACTCTTACATTGTATTTTGATTCAAATATTTTGACATTATAAATTTAATTTTCTATTCAATTGTCATTTATTCGTACAGTACTTTGTACACAGTGGTCTATTGGTGTTACTTTCACACCACATTCATTTATTACCTACTCATTTTTAACCTAGTCCATACGTCTTTCAACAGAAACTTCTTAAGTACCCCATTCCAACTGCTTTGTTTTTGTGCTTCTCCTGATATACAAATATTTCAGATCTTTACCACAAGGTTGGTATTAACACACGCATACTGCCATATACCATTTTGGACAATATTTCATTTTTTGTAATCATACAAACACTTCTTTCAATTACTTTTTGCTACGCATTTACTCGTTTCTCAAACTAGCTATAAAAATTTCCATTCTTATTACCCATTCTTCCAAAATACACAAACTGATACATTTGCTCCAAACGTTCACCGTTTCTAACTGATTGAATAATCACTGTCTACTAGATCCTTATCAAAGACGATAATGTTAGTTTAGTCTACATTGATTCAAAGATTTATTTTGTTTGTTGTAATATCCAGTCGATTTAGAGCATTCACAAGTTATAATGGCATTGTCGGCATACAACAATACTCTTATCTTTACATTACCTATCTGTAAACCGTTCGTTTTCTCATTTATTGTTTAAGTATCATTCACATCCAGATTAGTGCAGTTATATAGTAGTGTAGACCGTTTGCATTATGTAAACACGTAAACGTAAACGTTTACATTCAGTGCAGTTGAATTGGAGTGCAAAAGCTACGGTCTGAATTTTCTACACTACTGTACAAAGCACCGATGCAATGACCAATAAAATACAACCGATACCATGACGCTACTATCGGTAGTAAATGTATTATCATCTTTGTCAATATATTTTATAAATGTCGATGGATATTTTATTATTCATTAAAATTCTATTATATATTTCAAAAATATTATCAATGCTTTCAAGAAAATACATGATATCAAATTAATTTGATTTATTTGATTATTTAAACTTGAGAAGACTTTTAGCGGTTATGCTATTGTGTTTTTACTATACAGCAATGCAACCACACTGATTTCTATATGCACAACTAAATGGTATTACAATGCAACTGTAAAACACCGCTGCACTGCAACTACATTAATCTATAAACGACCCTTTTCACATTTATACAAAAATATATTAAATAACTTGGAGACATCTTTGTCTAAAATCACCCAACATGCACTCAAGGTTTGATTAAGGTATTGTTAAAACTTTATTTTTTCATCGTAGTCGTTGATAAGAGCATACGCCCCACTAGACAAATTCTTCGGATAAAAATGTTCATACATACCTATTATATTCTAGCAATATTATTCATACTTTTTCGTACTTTAAAATCGAAACAATTTAACCTTCTAATGCCCAGCGCCTCAAGATGGGCTAGACATAATTTCATACTACTTAAAGTTCAAATGTTTTTATCCTCAATACATAACATTTCGGAGAGACTGTAAACAATACTTACATGCACACAAAACTTTCTTTTGCAAAAAATGTTTACGCATCATAAAAGTTGATATATTCTAAAAAATATATAATTAATAATAATTTTCAATTATTAATAACGGAAGTATTTTATTGAGTTATAGTTTAGTATAGTTTCTGAATAGTGAATACGCAAATGAGACACCTCTAATTTGCGTATTCACTATTCAGAAACTATACTAAACTATAACTCAATAAAATACTTCCGCTACTAATAATTGAAAATAAAAATTACTAGTACATTCAAAATCTTATTCTCTGTTTTGAAAAATTTAAAGAAAAAATCTGTTAATGTTATACATAATGGTTTGCCCGTCTTATTGTTTAGATGGTCTGGAGACGGACTTGAGCACATAAAAAGTGTATGAATTGAATATGAAAAAATCAATAGCAAACGCTATCAATATTAAGAAAACAAGTTGCTGAAATGTTGTGCAAATTAGAAAACATTGATACAACATAAAACCGGTAGAAGTCGAAGAATTTCATTACCACCTTTAAAGAAATTATTACAAGAAACAGATTTGATAGTTACAATCATTACCCCAAATAGGTAGATTGTTCAAGCTAGAAGCAGTGTAAATTGCCCGGATATAAATTTGATACCCAGAACATATGCTCAAAATGAATAATCATATATGCTGCAAAGCGTCAAAAATTGTTTTAAAGAATTTCATAACAAAAATATATAGCGTATATATTTGAACATAAGTATAAAAGAATGAATGAATAAGTAAATATTTTTTTATTAGTTGATATTATTTTAATTTAATAAACTTTTTTTAACCAACTACCCAGTTCCGTCTCAAGATAGGCATGCCTTAAGCAGGTGTAATAAGTTACTCGATGCCGATAGCCAAAATTTTAATGCATATTCATAATTATCAACCTTGAATTAAGTTTTTTTAATTAATTAAAAAATAAGGAATTACAGGGTTAAAACAAAATTATTGAAACAGTTCTTAGTTGTGTCGTGTAAATCTGACTTCGTGATTATTTTTGTATTAATAGTACAGTTCAAGTGTCAATAAAATATTTAACATAGACAATACCAAATTGTTGTAATAATATAATTAAATACCTAACCTATTTCTAAAAGCAAGAACACAACTTGACTATTTGTATGGTTGGTTGCATAATTGCTGTACTATTATATTTTCTTCTAAAATAAAAAAAAACATGGCGGGTGGTAACAACCCTTAAAATTTCAAGTGGCCAACAAATGGCATTTCACCTTTTTGCCGCTGAATAACTAATAACTTGCTTGGTCAAGGTTTTCCGAAGTGATCATATTCTTTTAAATATTTTGAATGTTCATGTTTAAGTATTCTATTACTAGTACCCTTGAATATTTATAAACAGAACTTTCATTCAATTGTACCGCGTAGCAGCGGAAAATTGGAGATTAAAACTTGCGTCAGCTAGTGTGCCGAATCCAAACTATCTGATTCTAGTTCTGTGTATGTATTAGTAGAGTGGCATAAATATAACAACAACCTTGGTTGCAACGGACAGCGTGGCCGCGATTGCCGAGAAGGGCCAGACAGACGGCAATTGTTTGAGACATTCGGCGCGTATGCAATGCAGCAATAATAAAAATATCCAAGCGCTCGATATAGAACAAAACATTATTTCATTGTCGTATAATAATATGTTAATATTGAACAAGAGCAGTATCGGTACTAATAAATAAAAATATGGAAGCACTCAATATAAAATAAAACTTTATTTGATTATCATATAATATGTTAATATTGAACAAGTGCATTGCGCATTATCTTTAATTAATCGATATATTAAAACATTATTAAAGTTTTATTTTTTATATCTTAACTATATATACAAAAAAGAACTTAATTTAGAAGTTAACATTCTATTTGAATTATGCTATTTTGAAATTATATTTTTCCTTTAAAATACAAATTTAAATTTTGTGCAAAATTGGAGTTCGCACCGCTTCTAGTTTGCAATTGCTTGTAAATATGAGCTGATCGAAATCAGCCAATAAGTGTTTATATGTTTACCGACCCCTAAAACATGTAGTAGGCATAGCTTGAAATTCAGATCTGAACAACACTTATGTGATCGTGTAATTTATGAAGCAAATAAGGATAATAATTATGACAAATAAAAGATCATAAAGATAATGGAACATTAATAAATAAATGAAATAATAATTTTAAATTGATACTGATGATAGATAGCAAGGAGATGTATAACATATTAAATAAACTATTTAAAAAAAAAATAAATAATAAGTTTACTAATCTACTTATAGATAGGCTACTTCTATGTATTTGTTTGGAACCGTTCGATTTTAATTAAATCTTTCGCGCTGACAGCAGCACTGTCTCAAATGGAGGGAGAATATGCGGGAAGTTTAAATGCTCCAATTCAAATAAATTAAAAATAATATTAGTTCATAGAAAATGTTTTAATTTATAAAAAAACTTTATTATAATTAATTATGCATTTTTTTGTAAATGTAATCATGATATTAAAGTGCACTCAGAATTAATGTGGTATATGCTATATACAGTTAATATAGTATAAGTATATGGTAATATACAAATTTTATCATTCTTTATCATCATCCTGCAATGAATAAATTTATTTATTAATAATGAAAAAATTGCAGTATGAAAAAATAATTTACTATAATAATAATAATGTAAAAGAAGTTGATTAAAAATACATGAAAAAAAGACAAAAATTCAAAAATTTAATATCATGTAAAACAAAATTTAGAAAATACATAAATAATTACTTTACAAATGACACAAATTAAATTGATATGAAAGAACTATTTAATTAGTATAATCCTGGCCTGAAACAAAACATATAAAAAACATCATTATCCACAATCGTACCTGAAATTTATAAAAAATATTAGTAAATAATTTTACAAACTTACATAAAATAAAAAATGATCCGGGCCTGAAACATAACATATGAAGAATTAAACATCCGTATACCACGCGACTAAACTCGTTACAAAATTTGGTGCACCTAACGTAGAGTAAATATTAATCCAGCAAACATATCATCATCGTATGAGCATTTATATTCACTGCTGGAAAGTTGCTATTCATCACATCAAATAAAAAAGATAATTTTAAAATTCCAAAAATCCATCGAAAAAAGGAGCCGTAATATAGTTGCGCTTCATGACAAAAAACCATAAAAATGAAAAAAATGTAGATCAGAATATTTTAAGTTTATGAAATAAAAAGTAATTGTTTGCACAGAATTAATAATCATTTGTAAAAGTGCAATATTGAAATAAAATTATAAGATTACTTACATCATAGTCTATAGGAAATTTACGTAATTTAAAACATCTATTTTTCTGTAATACATTACACTTTAGAAAGCTTCATTTTCCCATAATAGCTACCTATCTATTTATTAAAAATATAACAAACAAATTAGGCCTGCCAATAAGAATGGCGGCAAGTTAAATGTTTCGTCAAAGTTGTTATGATTTAAAAAACAGCAGATCACAGCTGTTAACGGCTAGCGACAACAAAAACAATGCGGGCGAGATTGAAGTAACATTTGACCTTGAGACTTGGAACCAGCGCGGGTATCTGAGTACCATCCCCATGGCATGCTCAAAGACAAAACCAGCGCCGGGTTGGTGTTTGAGCATACTCCAAGCCCCCGCGTGCCGCACGTCAAGCTCCATCGCTGCGCAGAACCACCCCAACAGGCCACGCTAAGTCAGCACTATACAGTCGTATACAATTTTAAAGAATCACATGCAAAAGTTGCTATCTAAAAGATATTCATGAATAGAATAATACGCTTTATAACATATAATAAAGCAATATGACAAATACTTTATTTAAATAAATATTAAACAGATATAGATGATATCAAGGAGATTTATAACATAATAAATAAATAAATAAACTATTTATAAAATATACGCCAAAAATAAGTTAATTAAGCAGAATCCATAATAACTATAAATAATAATGAAGTACGTAAAAATAATAATACAAAAAACAAATAAAGGATGTAAGTAGATGAAGAATAGGGGCGCACTAGACCTTGATACTTGGCCTTGACCTTAACCTGGTTAAAAACAAGGTCAATGACCTCGTTTGGACATTGACCTTGCCCGTATTCATTGGTCCGTGTCACTGTTTGCTTGACCATTTAGTTGACCTTGTAAATAATGCCCACTTGTCAGCCACTAATTAATAATATATTACACATAATTAATATAATAATTTTTCCTAATAATAATGATAAAAATATAAAGTTTAATCATTTTTTATTAATTTTAGTATTACATTTCTTACAATGCATAATTAAAATATATTCTGCCATATACTCAAAAAATATAACATCTGTAATGTGCGTATGCAACTTGACCTACTCAATATGTGGTGTCACATTCATATTCCGTTTCACTGCGAATAGAATGTGTAGATGCTATATATATATATATATATATATATATATATATATAATATATAATTTAATTTAAAAATTACAACGTCATCAGGAACGTGATTGTGGAAAAATGTTTATTAAGTCACTACAAAAAGATGTCAAATACATATATTCAAATTATTTAAAACCTTTGATAAAAATGATACCTTTGGCAGATGATGCAATAATTAAACATGAACAAAGTTTAACTTGCCACATTTATGAAGAACCATTTCTAAATATTGAGCTTAAAATAATGGATCACTGTCATTTAACTGGCCAGTACATAGGTCCGGCACACAATAGCTGTTGATTCTCGTATAACGAATGGCATTAATAAAACGGTTTATTTCAATTTAAAATATCTCGACTCCTTTTGCTTTTTATTCTCATCTATTGAAAATCTATCTTCAGCACTGGAGTCACAACATTGCAAAGATGATAAGACATACTCATTAATAAGCTCCATATAGAATTACACATACCTGGCTAAAAATATTGTGGTCCTGGAACAAAATTAGAAAAAAGTCTTGGAAAGGGGGATAAAAGAATAAATCCTCTGGATGACGCATGTAAACTTTAAATTTGCAGCAATTATATATAGGGTGCAATGAAGGCTAACAGTAAACTTGGTATGAGTATGAAAAAGAAATGCGAAAAGTGGTAAAAAATCGTTTATATCTAAGAAAAATAAAAAATTTAAAAAAACTGGGATAGCTAAAGCTGTTAATGAGAAAAATGCTAGAAAGGCTCAACTAGCTGAGCTAGAAAGATACAAGAAAGCGATGGAGGCTGTGGCTAAATGTAAAGTACTATACTTGCGGCCATACAAAACCGGATTAGAGTGAAGCCTAAAAAACTGATATTAGGCTGCCCCAAAAAGCGTTAAAAAACTAGAATTATTACACGTTTCAAAGTATTTACCTAATTTTCGAGGTGATTTTATGATCGATCAACTGCCCTTGAAAATTAGAGCAAAGGAGTGTGCCATAATAAATTTAGATAAATATAAAAATAGCGGTACACACTGGGTAGCCTATATAAAACATAAAAATAAAATAAAATATTTTGACAACTATGGAAATTTAAAATCACCCCTGCTAATTTTAAAATATTTTAATAGTGGAGAATTATGAATAGTTAAATATAATTTCAATTCACACCAAAAATTTGGTACTTATATTTGTGGCCATTTATGTTTAAAATTTTTGTATGAAAATAAAATGCATTTATTAATGTTGTTAGTAGTAACTATTTTTATTTATTTTTGTAAATGTTTTTGATGTGGAATATCTTATAAATTTACACTAAGCGAGAATAATTCAATTCTGAGTGCACTATTTTATCCACCAATATATCTTGAAGAAAATGCCGAATATGTGATTAACTAGGGTTAACTAATTTCAAATGTTTCCACTTGATACCTAATATAGATGTTGGTCATAACATGTTTTTATTCAAATCTTTATACTCGATACCTAATATAGATGTTGGCCATAACATGTTTTATTTGGAACTGCAAAAAATAAAAATTCCCACAGAATCGTATAAAATTAATGACATAAATCTCTACTTGAATGATATAATGGTAATTCCTAAAGAAAGAAAGTTTCAAAAATCGTGGAGATAATAACACATTAAAAGTTTGAATTATATCTACACAAAAAATAGATTTTACACATGAAAACTCAATGGAAGTTTGTTAGGTTTTAAACCTCAAATTATTTTGAGCAACACAAATGATGAATCAGATAAGACTTCATCCATTTTAAAAATAAACACCATATGTGTTAATTCTAATATAACCACAGGATCTTACAAAAATGGGTTACTGGATCATGTTATATTTCAGTTTTTTCCTAAAGTTTCACCTTGCTTTAAAATTCAATCAGTTGATATTGTTATATATCTACCAATTAATACCAAAACTATTTCAAATATTACCATTAAAACACTGGACCAAGATGGTAATTTAGTCAATTTTAGAAAGCAAGTCATAACAATAAAGTTACATCTAAAAAAGTTCTAAAATCTTTCGTTATAATCAAAATTTATATAAATCTTATAATAAGCTCTCTATGGTCAGTAGAAAACATCGCAAAATATCCAATTTCTAAAATCATTTGGAATTAAATTCCTTTAAAATTAGTATATTAAATGTGACTCAGGATGTGTTTATTGGCAATAATATAGCAAATTTTTAATATCACACGAATATTAGCACGAATAAATGTTTAAAGATGCAAAATGCTGGTTGGTTCCCTAAAGATACCGGAAAAAAGATATTAATGCAAACAATGTCAATATTTTAGATCCAGATGGTAATTTTAATGTTTTTTATTAATTAAGTATGTTTTTTGATTCCGTCTACGACCAGTCAAAAATTTAATTAAACATGAAACAAGAATCGGTATTGGTTAGAAGTAACTCGGATATTAATGTTGTTTGCGCTACCGATGATGAAAAAAGTAAAACAGTGCTTAATAGAATTTTATGGAAAGTGCCACATATTTCGGTCGGATTAGCTGAACAATTAAGATTAACAAAAATGTTGAAAAAAGAAATAGAAATACCTGTGGTGTTTAGATCTTGGAAATTGCACGAATATCCCACACTACAACCTGTCACACGCCATGTGTGGGCTGTTAAAACAACAACGCATTTTTAAATGCCTAGATATATCATCTTTGGAATGCTGAGTGGTAGAGATAACAAGTTGGATAAAGATATGAGTAAATTTGTTAGTTACAGCCCGCTCACTAAAGTAGTAAAACAGTAATTGGTGAAGAATTTCAAAACCTAAAATCTAAACATTTAAGAGATATTAAAGGTATTAAAACAAAAATTAATTTTTATACAATACAGAAAAAATTGAAATAACTTAAAATCGCTGGAAATAAAATAGAAAAGCATGTTAGTAATTGATGTACAAGGATTTAAATTAGATTTTAAAAAATGCTCCTAAAGAACTGGCAATTTATCACGGTAAACATATGTTACACCACCTATTTTAACCACCATTTCCATTTCACGATTTAAGTAAACATTTGCAAAGACAAGTACCCTGATTACCTAATAACAATCACTGCATAATTTGGAGTGAGAGATACACACCGCAACACAAATTCAGCCGTATTCTAGAACAATTAACATTGAATACTGATATTGTGTATGTAAAAGGTCGAGAAAAAAAGTATTTTTGAATTAGGATTCCGCCATTCGTTCTTCATATTTAGACAAATAGTTGTCAATGGTTGCAATGCAGTTTTAAAACCAAAACATAAAATTACCAGCAATAAATTTTGATTTGTTCTTAGAAATAAATAAAGTGTACAAGCATGACGCTTCATTTGGATCCTTCTGCAAGCGCGGGTTAATAGTCAGCTCATCTCTGGTTTTGGCAAAACTAATGCCATAATAAGTCTTCTCCTGCACCCAAATGAATTTCGTTTTGAAAACATTTACATATATTCAAAATTTTTACAACAACCTAAAAATAATTATTAAAAAAATTATTACACCTATCGAGGATATTGGTTACTATGAATATGATAATGATGGAAATAACTCTGTACTTATATGCGACGATATTGTTTGCAGTATTCATAATGTAATAAGGGATTATTTGGGACACATAATAATGTTGATTGATTTTATTTATCACAAACCTAATCAAATTCCAAAACAGCTGATTAGGGATCATGCAATTTTTTTAATCATATTTAAGCAAGACGGAACTAATTTGAAACTCATATATGACAATTTGGTGCAAACTGATATGACTTTTCAACAATTCAGAAATTTGTGTTTATAATGCTGGAAAAATTATATTTTTTGGTAATTGAAAACTAGGATAAAAAGTATAAAAATCTGAAAATTGAACAAAAACTACTCAAATCTAATAAAAACTGTGAAAAATTGTTAACAAACTATCAAAATAACGTAAAATTTAATGCAAAATTGCTAAAATACTCTAAAAATTGATTTAATTTATAAAAAATATGAAATTCTTTAAAATTAAAAAATAAAAACTAAAAGTTCTGAAAACTTTGATAATCGTAAAAAACTATAAAAAATTTGTGAAATTTGATGATATAACAATTAAGATTCTACAATTTTATTAAAAAAATTAAAGTTTGGTAAAATTTCTATTTAGTTTTACAAAATCTTACAAAATTTTACTTTATTTTTAATTTCAAAATGTTGTAAATACTTTCCAGAAAATTTCTAGTAGAAATTACATATTTTTTTTTCAATATATCAAGAATTTAGGTAGTGTGATTGAATAGAATAGTTAAGAAATTTCCTGCAATTGCACTGGTTTTTCCATGTTTTATTAAAATTACAAATCATTTTTAAAAGCTTTACAAAAACTGTTATAGAATTCCATAAAGAAAAAAACAAATACATTTTTTGTTTTTGTGACCTAATTTTTTATATTGATTATTTTGGCTATATATAGAAGGTTGGCTTTTATAAGTGGGTCTCGTTGGCCTAAGCTAAGAACGGCCTTCGACAAAACACTTTCTGATCCAAAGGAAAATTGAACTTAGGTTTCTAGAACTTCCGATTAGACTTTTTGGCCTGTATACACACACAGTACATGGAGTAGCTAGTCTACTTGGATATATTGTCTACAGTATGCAGTATAAATAAAATCATCTTAAAAAAATGAAGATACAGTTACATACAATAAGAATAAAAATATTGATGAAAATTATCTATTTGCAGACTCACAAAATCTATACCACCAGTACACAAATTTTAACATTTCAATTAAATGTGACAAAGCTTCAAAGATAGATTTAAATAAATTAGTAAACGTTTTTACCAAATGGCAGGCAAGAAAAATAATGTTATTAATTATTTAAATTTTTTTATTTATAATATTTTAAAATTATTATTTTTCGATAACAACATATATTATACATACATAAACATCCATATATATATATATTTTAGGTTATTTTTAATAAAGGAGCTCACGAAATTATTTTACCTATGTCGCAAAATAGCCTCGCGCCGTCCCTGTTTTTGTTTGGTCACAAAACAAACATTTGTTTTTTTATATCCCTCGAATTTTTATTGCATTCCATTGTGCACATTTTGTAGATTATAGAACAGTAATATATTTAATCCAGAATTTGGATGTACCCACAGATCATTTTGTATGTGATGTGATGTACTTCAATATTAATGTATGATTATCAAATGGAATAAAATACGCAATGCGCTGTTTTTTAGATTCAATTAAAAAAACTGAAATAGCTGTTATATGTTAGTTATTTTTGGAATATTGTTAACATTGACATACATCATGTATACATCTCCACAATGTAAGTTTTAATATTAATTATAATTAGTTCGCGCCATCTATTGTAATAATAACTTATTCATGTTCCATTGGCATCGATTTTTCCTATTTTATTCGGTTGGCTATTATGATATGAGAATTTGACAATGACATATATTATACACTGACAGTTGACAGTTATTTCACCATTTTTATGTGGATGTACATGTAACAAAACGTGCAACGTTAATTTAATTTGAGAGCTTAAGAGCCCTCGATCAAAATGTCATTGGATCCTGATGAAATCAGCGTTATACATTGGTGTTCGGAAAGCGAAAAACACAGATGCGGTTATTGTAAACAAGAAAGCAGCAGCATATCTCAAGGTATGTTTATAAAATTGAATTGTTTATATCATGAATTTATAATATTGTATTTTATTTATTGATCAAAATTAGAGTAGTAGGTTAAATAAATAATGATAGATAGTCTTATGGTAAGAGAGAAATCAATAACTATGTCTACATATTAAATAATGACAGTTTGCTTATTTATTTTTATATACAATCAATAGGAACAATGGTTAGTATTATTAGTCATTCAACAGGTATGGTTTTATTCTACTTAATATAAATAAGTTTAGTAGTCATGTGGTTACTAATTAAAAGATAGTTTAATTTAAATTAATTCTGGCAGTGAAATTGTTTTTATGTATATGTTGGCAAAAACTTATTATATAGTGAATAATTAAATATGTCACATGTTAAGGTAAAACCACTATAGGATTTTGAAAAACTTGATTTTTGATTTTGATTAATATCATATACAATCCATATTT
This sequence comes from Tachinus sp. AB-2021, assembly GCA_030264575.1. Taxonomy (NCBI): domain Eukaryota; kingdom Metazoa; phylum Arthropoda; class Insecta; order Coleoptera; family Staphylinidae; genus Tachinus; species Tachinus sp. AB-2021. Next base: position 12,464 of record JARJEC010120333.1, read on the forward strand.
ATAAGAAATTTTTTATGTTATATTTTTGAAGTGAAAACTTATATTGAGGTGTGATGAGTGAGGAGTCTGAATAAGCGGAGAGTCAAAGTGTAAACAAAAAGGGGTGAGGGGTGAGGGTAGCCTGTAGGTAGTGAGCAAATGGGAATAAGTTGGATTGGTGACGCATGCATTACTGGTTTGCATTGGCTTCTGTATCCGTAGAGCGTAGTGTAATGAGTGGCCCGGTGGCTGTGTATAAATAAAAAATATGACACTGATGTTGACATTAAATTTTTAGTATTATTATTACAATAAAATTGATGGTTTTACTTCTACTGTGTGTGTTCCAAGCACACTCACATTATTTTTTTGTTTACACAGTATTAGTAAAAGAAACAACTTATTTATTAATTTTGCATATCAGGCATCTACATGCTAAAACCGACAAGTCACATTGCTTTAAAAAATGATTTAGATATATCATTTTGTTTGTAATTTAATATAGAATCTTTATCAATATTGATGTAAAAGCCGATATCATACAAAAAATCTTAACCAAACATTTAGCTAAATTGCAAAAACCAACATATTATTGCTTCTCTGAGATGCATATTGATACTTATACTATTTAAAAAATTATTTTCTTTTGTACCCAAAAGTATTATTAACAAATACAATATAGAAAACATTCGAATCAGATAATTAAGAGGACACAAATTTAAAAATTTAATTTAGATTACATTTTTATTTTAACCCGTAAGTTGATGCTTGAGCTTTTATATCATAAGTTGTTGCTAGGAGCACTTTATGCTACTATAGATATTTTTTGTAAATAAAAAGAAAATAAATAAAAATCACTATAGAAATGATTATTTATATATCTTTCCAACCATAGTAAAACATTATCTTCTCTAAACAGTATTTTTTTCTATTTAAATCAAATTATTTATTTAAAAAGAAATTTAATTTAAAATTATACAAATTTCAAAAATTATATTCTGTAAATGAGGGGTGTAGTTTCTAAAGGTACAATCTTCACTTTTTAATATTATTGAGGTAGAGACGCTATTTTGTAGCAAATTACGCACTTTATAACATGGCAACGTTCTTTGATACAATTCAATATCCTATAGTAAATTAAGTTTTAAAGTCACGGTTAGATTCAAAATGTTCAATTTTCATAATATGGTAAGTTTCATATGGGACAATCTACATGCGTCTAATGAAATGGCGTTATATCAAAACTAAGCATGCGCAATAGTTGTTTACATTCTTCATCTTTTTGGCAATGCTATTAAATTTGTTAAACATAATACCATTATTCTGAAATTATTAGTTTTACTATACAAGAAAATGGAGACAAATGTGATTGCTGTATAGGGTAAACTAGCTAGAAAAAGGGGTTAGTGGATTTTTTATTCAAGAAAAAATTTCAACAAAATTTTAAAAACACAATATCCATAGTTTAGTTACAAAACAGTCAATATTCATGTGTTAGTTTCAGAACAGACAATCTCCAACCTACAATTTGAAATATTTTGATAATTTATTGATCAAATTAATTTAAAATTAATAATAATGTTAAAAAATAAATAATTTAAAGCACACAGAAGTCATTTTTAAGAATTATTTAGTTGTGACAGTTTTTTGCAGTTTTTGAAAAATTGCTTATGGTGGAGATTGTACCTTTTGAAACAATACCCTTCAAGTGTTTTTAACATATTATAGTTAAGTTAGGTACTAAAAGTATTATAAAAATACATTACATATCGCTATGAGTACCTACCTTGTACATTCAGATGAAATAAAACACCGAAACACCTGTAGCTTTGTCAAACAAATTTAATTGAACACAAAAGAAACAAACATTTATAAACAAAATCGCAGCACAATATTTGACGTCTTTGCACTGGGTGCGAAGTAGGTTTGCACGCCATTGATTGTGTTGTATGGAAAGGGCTCGAGCCGGCATACAGTCTTGTGAGTTTCTATGTTAGCTAATTGTCATTAAATCATCATTATTTATGAATAAATTAATTGACACTACAGTAGGTATCAGGGTTGGCAGTGTTGGCAAAAAAATGGATTATGCAAAATTGGGATGAAAATTTAGATTTGAGGTGGGCACCCATTTGGATAATCAAACATTTTAAGGCGTTTTGAGGAACTTTAAAATATCTCTACTCCATTAACAAATCAAATATTATATAATTATAATATTATAATTTGTTGCCAAAAAGTATTTGAATCACAAGGTTCATGGTAATATTACTACAGTAATAAAAACGGAAAAGGAATTATTTCATTCAACAAGAACAAAAAACACGTTATCGAGATCGGAACAACGTAAATCTGTGCTGCAGTATTAGTACCATGTTTTTGTTACGATCATCAAGCACGTGTCTATACGAAGAAATTTGAATTTACTGCTAAAAAAGTAGTTGCGATTTTGGCGATATCTATTGATTTTTTGGTATACAACTTGCGCAGAATATTGGAAACCCTGTAGGTAAGTACGTGCAGGTCATAAAGATAGGACTGGACTGTAGCTCGCATATATATATCTAAATCGTGTGGACAGGGAACGGTGTACCGTATAATTTACGCAAACTATACCGTTCAGTCAAGTCGCTGTCATGTGGAAGGCCCATAAAATAACTTGTGTTTTACTCTTACTTACACATTTCTAAATATATTATACAAAATATGAAAAGTCCAAAATATATATCAGTTTTGTAAATAGGCTTCATAAGTTTTAAATTACCTAACTTAATTCACATAAAATAAAACTTTTAATGGTATAAAATAAAATGTTTATTGAATAAATAATTAATAATATTACTAAATCTTTTTTACAATTTACGCAAAAACAGGTTATGGTGGACAGATGCGACAGATGCCTGATATATTATTTAGTTATAAAATATATTTTTTTGTTTATTAAAGTGGCCGTAAAAAATGCATTACTTCTACAAAAAAACTACATATTTCCGAAGCCGAGAAATCTATCCTCTTGTGGCGGTTTTTTCAAAAATGTTGATTTTTCATGACAGGCTCTGTCGCTGCCATTTAATATGAAAATGACAATAAAACAATTATTTTCGCACTTCAATATTTCTTAAATATATTTTCTAAAAAGACATTGTATTCTGTTTGTCATATTCCCAAAATAAATTGTCATAAATTGCGAGAGGTGAGTATGACTCATTGTTTATCAAAATATGAATTGTGTATTCTATGTTTGTCTGCATGTTTAATGTAAATGTGACAGAATAAAATGACATAAAACACGAATGTCTGTGCTGAGATTTTTGATTGACAAGTCATTTTTCACCTTTCAGCGAGACCACTTTAACTCAATTTTTATCGAAATCAAGTACTATTTGTTTATTTTTTTTTATAAGTTATTTAAAAATAAATGATAGTTTACCTAAAAACTTTTTATATTTTTTGTTGTATTAAAAAAAAATCTAATATGGTGCAAAGTAAATTTTTAAAGAAGCATAATATATTTTTTGATAATTTAGCTTATACACATCCCCACTTCAACCTAACATAATATCAGACAACAATACAATAATTTATAATTATGTCAGGTTAAATCAGGGCCAGGGTGTATAATTGTGTATAACCTCTGATAAAATGAGATATTTGCTGGCAATCCTCGCAATATCTAGTCATTACAGGGATCGACGGATTTCAGTGTTTGATGCCGACATATACATGGAAAATCAAAGAAAATCAAAACATTTAAAACTGGGTAAAATATGTATAATTTTTTATTGATAAAATATTGATTAAATATTCATTTTATATTTATTATTTATATTTTGGAAACATTTCTAAATATGTTACACAGAAAAATGACTATAGATATTTTAAATAAATAAAACAACTTTTTATATATCGTATCACGAAAATTTATTGAAATGTGACTGTATTTTACCTGCGATTAATTAACCTCTTTTTTCACTATATTGGATTTTTAGTATATGGATCTTCTACGCTAACAGGAATTTGTCAAAATTTATTATTTAAGTATCAAGAAGCTAATCAAAAATAACAATATCGCTCTGAAACAAATTGACAATGTGTTTCTTTGATGTAATTATAATAAAATTATTTTAATATTTTGTAGAAAATATTAACATTTTTCGTAATAATATTGACTCTTTCCAGAAAAAAATATTATTTTTATTATAAAAGTTAAAAAAAACTAATCTGATGCAATTTTTTCTAATGAAATTTATATTATTTGTTGTAATTTATAATTTTTTAAACTGTATTCAATGTTAATAACGAATCAAAATTTACATTTAACTATTGCATTCTTTTGAGTATGAGTTCACTTATTTATTTAATTTGCAGTTAGACATACTAAAATTATTTTTTACCATATTTGCTCGTTAACAACATAATTGTCATCGTCACAACCTTGAATATTTAAAATTTTAATATATTCAAATATTTTGTTATATTGTACACAAATATTGATTGTATGTAATACTTTATACGATTTGGCAAAGTAACAATAATATGGAAAAAGTATCGGAAAAATTAAACAGCACACTTTTTATCGATGCAGAAGATAAAGGAAATGTAGATTATATAAGGCAATCTTCTACAAATTGGAATCAATATGTAAAGAAACTTTCCAATGATTTTATGATTGAGCGTCAAAATGAAACGACAGTGTCAAGTGGTCTACAGAAAAATGTAAAAAATGAAATATGGATTTCATCAAGCTTAACGGTTAACGAAAATTTAGATAAAGAACGGATAAATCGAACGCAAAATACAAGAAATATCCGAGTAACTGTGGAAAATGTGATGAAAAATGTGTTTCAAACTTTCAGTATTGGGCGGAAAAAATCCGATGAACGGATATTAACTAAAGCGGCAGATGATTTATGAAAAAATCTAAATTGTAAAAATATTTTTTAATGAATATTTATGGATTTTCTTTTTTATTCATTCTGAAAATTATAAAATTAAAACTCTACAAATATAATAAGAAAAGTATTTTTATTCAACTTATCTTATTCACAAACAATTAAATAAATTTATACATGTCCAATATTTTCAATATACAGGCTGTTTCCTAAAAAACGCCGGAAGCTATAACTATGTTATTTTAAATTTTAGACCCAACAAACTATATATATATTCTTAAATGGTAAGAAACAAGCTATTACACGATTGATGCGAGAATGTAATGTTTTAAAAGAAGACGCTTGTATTGATTTATTCGTGGTTTCAGCAAGATTGTATAAAATAAATTGTAGCCGTATTAATTTTGATATATATTTTATTGTCGTCTAATGTCAAAACTATTGTTTATTCTGAGTAATTTTATTCATGTTATATATATTTTTTATTTTTTTAATGTACCCGAAAAGGAATTCGTAAATAAAAAGATCTAATCTAATCTAAGAAAAAGTTTACTTAACGTGTGAAAATGCCATGCCAACCACTTTATGTGTTCTTTGCATGCGTGCAATTCAATTTTTTGTTGTTGATCAAATATCAATTTTTGTTTATAGTAACATTAGTAACGTGTAAATTATTTTCCTAACCTAACCTAATATATATATATATATATATAATATATATAATATATATATATATATATATA
>JARJEC010120419.1:0-15251 GCA_030264575.1 Tachinus sp. AB-2021
GAGAGAGAGAGAGAGAGAGAGAGAGAGAGAGAGAGAGAGAGAGAGAGAGAGAGAGAGCTAATAAGAGGTTTTTGAATATTTTGAGAAAGGCATCAGTGAGAGGCCGTAGTGAAAATCGGCAATTTTCAAAAGAAATGCGTTTTCCTTGGAAACGAAAATTGCCAAATTAGCTCTCTTCAATCTCTTCAAAATTCTTCTAGTATTATTAGTTTTTGAGTTAGCTTAGAGTAACGTCGAAATTGTGCCACCCTCTACAATATTGTTGAATATGTAATATATTTAAACATAACTCAAGCGACTAATGAATTATTTCTTCATAGTATATTGCATAAAATGCATATAGCCTGAGAAGATAGCTAGATGCAACGTACAAATATGTACAAATTGTTAACCACTGTATACTATGTAACGATGCAGAACATAAACAACAAAACAACTTGAAATGTAATTTTAAATAAACAAATTATCGCATTCTTTTCATTCAAAACCTAACAATTGTAAATTACAATTTAACTAATGGCCATTGTTCGAGATATTATTTATGATGTAGTAACTATATTAAAACGTTGTAAAATATTAGGTATCATATATAAACATATATTAAAATATCCATGACCCAAATACTTAACTCGTAGTACATGCATATATTACAGTACTGCTTGCTTATATAGAAAATTGATATTTTATATTTGAACTGACGATAGCGGGAATATAAAAGAATATTACTTTGCATGCATACTTATGATAATAGCTTTGTTTTAAAATTTAATGTATTTCATTATTTGAATACTCAGTTAGTATAAAATATAACTTTGTTTTCTACTAAGGTTCTGTGTTATGTGGTATATAATTATCATTAATAATATACACTGTGTTTTAAAGGTAATATACCGAATAAATTCGGTAATATGTTTAATCGTTTATTTTTGGAATATCGCTTGGCTCGAAAATCAAGTCGTTCTGTCAACATGAAAGTGTCAGCGTTTGTGATTAGATTTTCTAGGTAAAAGTCTCATTGATGAGATCTGCCCGCAGGTGCTGAGTGTAAAGACAGCATATCGTGTTTTCTACTATTTACAGTGCAATTTTTGTTTAAACCAATTGATTGATATTCAGATTACTGGATGAAATTTCAATATATAAGATTATACATTTTTTATTCCGATTCGTAAGTTTACTGATTCCAATTCTCAGTATAGTAAGCTTCTTTTTATGCACGTATAAAGCGTATTATAAACAATGATAACAATTAACGGGATTAATAGGTGAAGTATGGTCCATTGAGTATATTTTAACATGGGTCGATACTTTATGTGTTTAATTGAGCAACGCTAATGTTGGACTTTCCTTATCTGCTGTCATTGGTTATAAGAACAAGTTATTTTGTGTAACAGTCAATAACATGACGTATAATAAAAGATGTACTATATTAATTGATATACAAAGATGTAGAGTGTCATACAAGCCTAGCCAGAAAAAAAGTGATGAGCATTATGATGAGTAGTCTAATAATTCAACCATCCGACTATGACAGGCTGTATAATTGCAGTTATTTGCACCAACTCGTAAATCTCGCAGTAGGGTAACAGCGCCAATCGTAGCTGTCACACTTTAGGGATGCTGTTTCTTGCATTTTAGTATTTAATTCCTTTCGGTTTGCTAAAACCGTACCGGATTTAAACCTAAAGCATACTACGTCGTATCAGACACAATCCTAGTCGTGTGAAAGGAACCTCAGGTTCCGTGCATCAAATTTTTGCCGTCACGGTGGACACGATGAATGCCTTTTTGTTTCAATACGAATTTTTTGCTCTGGGTTGCTGGTATGGACGACTCAAAGAGAGCTCAGCTTGTTTTATAGCTTAGGGCAAATCGTCATGTCGCTGTTTAGGATGGCTGAATTCAAACAGCGAAAAAACGCGCTATGGCTATGTCCGCCAGCTATAAAACTTACATTGGCACAACAAATAGGCTTTATATCGATGAATGAAGCGAATGAATTGACTCAAAATGGACCATTGCAGGTTTTATAGCTGGCAAGCGTCATTTGTGACAACTGAATCCAAACGGCGACAAAATTCAAGCAACTGCATGGTGATAAATATATTTTTCAGTAGGGTGGCATGTGAGGATTTATTTAAATCATTTTAATTTTCAATTAGATAAAATCACACGATATTAATGTATGCTCTAATCTAATTTGGAAAAAGTACGGCACAGCCAACAATGTTACCTTAAATTATAAATCTAAATAATTAGTTTTGTTTTCTATGTCACCTGTCATTTTAGTAAGCTACACCCATTCTGAGAGCTTACAATTTGTTGATTTTTAATATTCATAACGGTACAGGTGCTCAAAAACTTTATAATAACGTGTGATGTATTTATTGTTCATACATGGAAATTAAAATACTATGCATGTTAAAGAGAATAATAAATATTATCAGATCCTTATATAATGATTAAATTAACTCTAAATACACATCGCCTACACTAATCGTGTGGTATTTATTAGTTATACATCACAAGTGTATTTGGCATTGAATTCGCCATGACATTTTAAAGTAGTATAGGTGTATGTGGGATATATTTGCAATGTAATTTCTTCGAATCTTGTGGATTTACACGTACTGCTAAATGATAGCAAATCTACACTATTTATCCATCGGACCAATTATACCTTCCATATGTTACAATAATTATTCAATTAGAGGGGCGCAGCCCTATACATCGAATGCCAGTCGAGTGTGTACAGATTAATCGATAAGATAATAGTCTGTCAACAGTAAACTCAAAAGATTTATTAGAAATTCAATGAAGCTAAACAATTTATATAAACCACAAATTAATTGTATGCAGATTATTTATTTCTTAATATAGCTATACTTGTGTTTGAATAGCTCAGCTCTAATAGAAAGAAAAAATAATATATTTTATTACTAAGGGCTTAACAGCAGAAAAAAGTTAATAAATAGAAATTAATTAATTATAGACGCTTTTAAGGTTAATTTACTAGTTATATTAATAAATGTTTAGTAATAGTATCGCATACTATTATTATATTTCTCATTTGCGTTGTCCTTCGTAGTATCAAATAAGTAAAACAAATCAACTAAGATTGGTATATGGGGGCAAGTGCGTAATGCCTTTTTGACAAAAGTTGTACAATACAAATTGGCAACTACAAATTGAGTTCTGTAAAGTAGCGCCAATGTGGATGTATAGTAAACGTCTCTTGATAGTGAGAAAGTACCAATCGGTCAAATATTCTTCTACGTTCCAATCCGCAATTGCAAATTCTAATAAGTCACGTGACAATGAACAGCATTGATTTCTAAAAAATAAAAGGGTATCAGAAAATTGATAGAATGCTCTTGGTTTGGTTCAAAAATACTGATTTTTGTTTTTTTCAATACATTTTTTGGTTTTGTATTGCGCTTTAAAATAATTGGTACTTAATCCGATTTGGTTTGAGTTCTTAAATATTACATTTTTAGTAACACTTAGAACAAATTTGTTGAATATCAAATTATGTCATTTATGGTGACTTAAACAAAATTTGGAAAAAAAAGTTTTTGTTTTACAGTCTTTTGAAAATTGCTCTTTACTATTAAATGTTGTTTAATTGAAAGTTTCAATGAAAAAATTAAATAGCGCGGCGGATCGCACAGTTTAACGTGGCGGGCCGCATACATGTTGACCAGGCCTGCTCTAAATTATGAATTAATCTGATTATGTGCTTTTGCATGACAAAAACTCTCTGTGTATCTCTGACTTGTCCCCATAAAATTATATTATAGGCTATGTGTGGATATATGAATAATTGATTTTCGTGTTTAGTGCCACCGCAAAATGAAATTTGGTATTACTCGTTCTATTCTTTTTCAATTTCCCTTTGAAATATGGGATTTTTTTTCAGTTTCACAAGCCAAATTAACATTTGTTATTAGAATGCTTTGTTCGCAATATTGTAATGTATTCAATATTTTGTAATTTTATTAAATTATATTTTTAAAATTTTGTTTTACAGGTTCCAGTACAAAATAGTATGTACAATCTGCTATTTGAAACAATATTGTCTAATGTTGCACAGTCTTTGCATCTCGAATCCCGAAAAAAATTCGATTTGTTTTTCTTTAGTGTTTATAGAGAAACAGGCAAATTTCACCTGTAATGGTTTAATCCTATAATCCAAAAAGGTTTGAAAAGCCCCAAACAGATTTAATGACATGTAATTAATACGCAATGGAATAAATTTAAATTTGTTCAAAATTTCCAATTGAGTACAGGTTTAAAACATAACTTTTATATATATATATATAAAAAACAAAGCATTTTGAAATGTTGTAATTTTTGTATTTTTATATTTTTGGTAATTTAATTATACTTAACGATAAGTCACAATAAAAAATAATGTTATGCAGTCCTTCAATTTATTGGAACAAGCTTAAATATTATATCGACTTCGAAAAAAGTTTATTACTCTTGGTAATGTGTTAAATTAAAATTACGATTTAAGAGATACGATAAATAATTAACTTTAAGTTTTTAAAGTAAAAGATTACATATTAAATGGAGCTTATATCGCCAATGTCTTTATTTAGAACTGTTAGAATTGATTATTACTTACTCTATTGGATTTTGTTCAATTCCTATTAATAAAATATGCTTATTTTATATATTAAATCTCCTAACTAAAACAACAGTATAATCAAAAATATAAATAAAATATTGAAAACTAGACTTTATCCACACTGCTATTATCATCAATAAAGTGAACAATAAAAAACATTGCAGAAAACTAATTTCAATAACAAAAATACATTTATGTGTATTAACTATAATTATTAAAAATGAACATTTAAAATTTTTTGGAAGTAAACCAATAATAAAAATATGCATAATAATAAGAAACCATTATGCCGGCAAGTATAAAAGTTGAAATTACCAACCCGTTCGCAAGGCTCATTGCTCGTTGGTATCGAAGGGTCATTTTCACAAATCTTTTTCGCGATTTGAGATGCAAAGACGGTACAATGTATGCTTTGAAAATTACTCGTTATTTTTTCTTAATGCTTATAGAAAACAGTCGAATTTCTCAAATAACGGTTTACTTCTCTAACCCCAAAACGTTTGATGCATTGCAAATAGAGTTAATAGCTGGTTATAAATACGCAATTAAATAAATTTATTTTTGTCCAATATTTGCAATTGAAACATGTTTTAAATATAAATTCATGTAATAACGCCTTATTAAGGGTGTTGAGCATGCATGTTATGCTAAAATAAAGAAAAAAATACTTTTAAAATGCATTTTATAAAAAAACTTTTAATAAATTAATTTTATATTTATATTTTGCATCGCGGCACGCAGGATTTTTATAGAGATAATTATTAATTAATTAATTATGTATTCAAATTAAAAAAAAAATAATAATAATTTCATAACTTTTTGAAAAAAAATTGTAATTTTTTTTTCTTTATTTTAAGAAATAAGCAAGCAATAACAAATATCGGCAAATACAAATTAAGTTCTGTAAAGCAGCGCCAATTTGGATATTTAGTGAACTTGCTTTTCATGGCCTTAATACATGGAAAGTACCAATCAGTAAATATTTTTTCTACGTCCAAACCCGTGCCCGCAAATTTTTATTTAAATTCTATTCAATGTTTACTACACAACACCATTAAATATAATATATAATTTTATTTATTTAATTAAAAATTCAATTGTCCAAAAAGACAACATTTTATCAATTCCTATACAAATTTGTTATTGCAAAGTATTGATTTTTATTGCAGAAATATGAAAATATGTACCTTACATTGTCAATAGCTATAGTCAGTCAAAATTGCTGTCGAGGAGCTATGTTGAAATACGAGGCATTTTGTGTCAAAGCTCTAACTGGAGTTAGTTATTTTGTTGACGTATGTTACAAACAAATTATTTAATAAATAAATCATAAAAGTGTGTTGTAACGTCATTACCGAACTAGTCATTAAAATGTACTTACCCTGTGTGTAAATAAGCACTGAAACTTCATTAAATGTCGATTTCCAGAAAATTAATATGAACATATTGCACTAGCTTTTTACATAAAAATACTGGCAGTTAAGTTCTAAATGCAATCAAATCACTTATTATTGCAATTCATAATGGTATGTTATTTTAAATTGATTGTAGCTGTAACTTACTTTGAAACATTCCGAATAGGCATTATTTTAACATAGTTAATAATTTGTTTACTTTGTATGTTTTATAAAAATTACATAGCAAAGCCTTATATAGTCTGCAGCGGCATTCCATTGAAGAGGATCTTCGTAGTTTATGGGCGATGATAATATTTAAAAGCTAATTTAATTTATTTGCATCTTAATACCTAATAATATTTCCAAATAACTTGTCTGATTTTTTATACTTATTGTAAGTAAGTATTTTAAGAAATTTTAAAGATGCAAGAAAATTGTTTAAATATATTGACATTTTAAAAATCATATAATTCCCGAGTTGGTGTTGAATGTTCCTTCCGCGCTAACACAAATTGTAATCTGGGTAGTATAATAATATATTTCAATCGTACAATTCTTATAAAATAATTTGAAATTCTTAAGAAATTTATAATGTATAAAAGTCTTTGCACAAAATAATTAACATTCTATTACACGAACCTTTAAACATTTTATTCAAATTTATTTTTGATCTAGTATCTAGGAGCGTGTCTTGCGCCAACTGAAACTTTGATGTTGTTTTCGTTAGCTAGGAATTCGATAAATCATCTATCTGTGAGAGTTGTTTCGTGTTCCGGAATTGTTAACAGTCAATCAATTAACGCGCTTAATGAATGAACGAACATTCGAAGCAAGTCAGTTAATACGGAATTATGTTAAATATACAATTACAAGTTATTAATCACAACAGGAGATTGGTGTCCTGCTGTGAGGGTCTTGCAACATTGTGGCTACATTCGCGACCCTGCAAGGTCGTTCCCAGCTTATTAGAGGCCCCTACTACAGTGTTCTATGATCTCACTACAGGACCGGACCGGACTATACAAATATTACAACATTATATATTAATATAAATTGATCCGCATTATCTTCAAGGAGCTGGCGACGTTTCATAAACAAATTCCTTAGCTTTATTGTTATGATAAATTTTCTTCTAACCACCCACCACACCGAGCTGTATATAAAGAATGCCTGATGGTATTATGGAATTATTTATGCTACAATTTCTTTTAATTATAATTTATAATATTTATATTGTAAATGATAATACTATAATAAATACAATTAATACCATCAATAATGAATCAAAAGGAATATTATTATTTATATTGCAAATGAAGCTATGCAAATTAAAGAATTATTGTTTTATAACATACCGTGTCGTTTTTATAACTGAATATAGGCTATTAATACGGACAAACACTTATTTTTTATTAATGCTTCATTTAATCTACACAGAAATTAATATAATGGATAATTTTATTACATTTCTTACGTGATTCGTTATATGATATACTGCAGTAATATAATATTTTTTATTATTATTGATTATTAAACGTTTGTTGTTTAGTACAGTACTATTTTCTTTGAGATTGAATATTAATTCGAGAAGCTATAAACATTATTTTTATGTATTCATCACCGCTTAGTTGTTTAATTAATATTTTTTATCTTAAAAATAAAACTTGAATAATATTATTCTCATAATTGTATTATGGCAAAGAAGTCTTGAATTTACAGAATTAAAACCGAACAGGCAATGAAACACACCAAATATTATAATACTCTGTCAACATTTATTTTGCCTATAGATACAAATTTTTTACTAAAGTAATATTAAATTTCAGTTCATTATTTTTTTTATTGGATATTATTTGTCTAGGACATCTTTGTTAATGAAGCATTCTTGAATAAGAATTACATAGATACAGTAACCGCACTATATAAAAAGTAAACTAAAAGCAACATTTTTTATAAGCAACCAACCTCTATTTAAGCATCTTTTGCTTAGATAACTTCTATATAAGCAACTTTTGCTTAGAAAACTTCTATATAAGCAACACAGTGTTATATTTTAAATTAACACAAAAATACTCATTAGTAATCTTTTGAATTCTTTTGATATGGTGATAAAATGAGCAACAGGAAAATGGTTTGTTTGCCTTTAACGAAATTCTACCTTTACAACGAATAAGAATATAATCATGAAAATAGATTAAATTTGTAATTTGTATTAAAAAAAAATCAAATTGTATAATTAATTACAAAACTTAATTGTTTCTACATATTTGCAATATAATATCACGTGCATATTTATGGTATAAGTATAAGAATCGATATCCATATGTGATGAGTTTGTATAAAGCTATTTTTAGTTGCAAGTGAGCAAAATCAGTCATTTAATCACGAGTTAGTGTACGAGCGAACCGAATGCGAGCTCCACAACTAGATGAGTCATTAAATGACCTTGCTAACATGTACCAAACTTTTGTTAACATATAATATGGATGTTATTAGTCCCTCACATTCCTTTGAAGAAGGAATAAGGAAACTTTGGTAATCATCGTCCTGGCCGAAAAATTTTCTTTTAGCTTAAAAATCTTAAAATGACCCAAAACGTCGAGAAATGCAAAAAAGTAGGGGTTTTTAGTGGCAGGACAACCTAATGGATGACGCTTCTGTGAACTATTGAAGTGAAATACTACACAGTTAAGAAAATTAATATAATCGACCGTTACTAAGTGATAATTCATAATGCAGGATTTGAAATAAACTACTATTTTTATCACAATTTATTTAGTCACACCGTGACTGTCACGGTGTGACTAAATAAATTGTGATATAAAACATAATAGTTTATTTCAAATTCCGTACTACACAGTTGTATAAATAACATACTTCATTGTATTTATTGATAATACTGACATTCCTATTAATTTTAATGAGTCTATGCTATCGCCCTGCGATCGAGGTTTATTAGAGAATCATCCGCATCACCTGTGACGTCAGGATTACCGTCAGTGGTCTGAAGTAGAATACAAATGTACATATTTGAGTGAGTTAATGAAAAAACTATAATGTGGGGAACTCTCCTTGGGACTGCCAAACATGTTTTATGGCTATGGTCGCTTTAAGCATGAAGTGATATAATTACAATATGGAATGTTTGTTTTCTTGCTGTGCAAAATATTTTGAAATATCTTCTTTACTTTATTTTCTTTACACCAAATCATAATAACTTTGTATTGATTTTCGTATTATTCTCTCAATCTTGAATGTAAAATATCCGAGTACTTTGTGTATTATTTTCACTAATTTAAATATTTGTCAATAAAAACAACAACAACACAATTTGATATAATCAATTGACATATGTCAACTATTTACATTGAAAATACGGTCAAGACCGTATAATTGACGACTGTATATGCAACCCAATGTATACTTTTTTACATGTGTGATTTGAATTCACATTTTAACACTCATTATCAAAACTTGTCAATTTTACAACAAAGTGGAAAAAGGTGTTTACGTGACCAATAACAATTTTCCCGTTTTCTATAAAAAACATTTTCTCTATTAGCATTTTTTATTTTTTATTTGGTTTAACTGAGATATTTATAAAGAGCCGTTAATGTGTTATAAAAAAAACGAATTTATAAAATTCATTTTAAATTCCATTTACTCAATTTAGGTGTCGAGATTATTTTTCTTATTTAATTCACGTTACAATTTTTAAAATTTTTTTTGTCTGCAGCCAAATTCTATGTCTTGGTTATCTTAAGCTTGATTTATTCACTGGTTTTAGTTGTAAACATAGAAATTAAAACAACCACAGAAACGTGCGCATGGCTTGTAACCGCTCATGAAGCTGCGGTTTTGATTTTATTACTTTTAACATAAAATCGTTCTTGCAACTGCCGTTAGAAGCCATACGCACGTTTCTGTGCTTATTATAATTTAGATGACGGTGCATAAATCCAGCTTTATTTCTGTTGAGTTTTTCTACAATTACTTTTCTAAGTTTTGTAATGTTTCTTCTTTTTTTCCAATTACATCACTTTTTCACACTGGTCTATTTGGCTATTCGGTCCCAGAAATTTTTCACAAAAACCTTATCTATGCAACTTAAATATATTTACTGTTTGCTGTCTACATTATTATCAATCTCATTTATTGTAGTTTTTCTGTTTCTATCTTCAAATATCTTACCGCATTTCTATACTTCTCTCTTTTGTCGTTCTCATTCTTTAATTGTCATTTTCAATTGATAGCTTTGTCTTGTGGATATTAATTGGCATATTGTGATTGTAATTCTGTACATTTAAATTCTTTTGTAGTTCATCATTATATTCTACTGAAATCGCACAAGTCATTTGTAAATGCACATTCAAAAGCTTCATTTTTCATATTGTTGAAATCCATTTCTTTTCCTTGTCCCGTTCTTTATTGTTTGTTGATGATATCCATAGATATTCTTGTTTTAATCTCATGTTTCCGGTTCTGATATACTGTTTTGCCGTAAATGATTTTACCACTTTTGTTGTAAAATGACTGGTTTTAATCACGCAAATGACTATTAACATATGAATCAAATCACATGTGGAAAAAGTGTATATTGGGTTGCTTATGCGCAGTTGACAATTATACGGTCTTGGCTGTATTTTCGCATTGAAAATACGGTTACGACCGGAAGCGCGCATGATGTTAAAAAAATACATGCTGAAGCCCTAAGAAATACGAGTTACGGTCATTGGCAACACAATACGATCTATAGTGGCTATAAATAGCCGCACAACATGTAAACCATTGTTCAAAGAACTAAAAATATTAACTGCGCCTTGTATTTTCATATATCAACTATCGATATATGTTAAACAAAATTTCAGATCACTAAACTTCCGAAACTCCTACAACACAAGACACGTGTTCTTGAAGTAGCAGAACATAACTTGTCCGCCTATGAAAAAAGCTCTTAGTACATAGCGATAAAAACATACAATATGTTTCTTAAAATTGTTACTTTTGTCATAACTCAGTATAATAAACCCAATACTAACATTAAATCGTCATATTGAGTAAATATTGTGTGATTCAATTTTATATGAATTGTTAATTAAAACTTTTTGTAGTTGCACAAAATATAATACTACCTGATTTGCCTCAGACATCTAAATATTGTTTATGTATTTTCTTATGATTAATAAACGTACGGTTTATTTAAATCAAATAATACAATTTGAAAGTAATAAACATGTATTGCATTGTGTTAATAGTATTATTGAAATATCTAAAATGGAAGAAATTAAGTTTAGTACACACGAGTAAATTGGTTTGGTTACTCGTCTAATTGGAGCACTCACCGCTGCGCGGCTTGTTCGCCCAACTATTAGACTGGTGATTAAATGATGAATTTTACTCACTTTAAGAATAGCTATCATCTATTCAAATTATTACTGAACTTGCTTACAGCTCGTGCCAGAAGCTCCATCTTCGTGTATGGATATAAACGTTTTTTACTTGCTTTTAATAATATACTATTAATCCACAATCATTTTATAATTGAACACACATCCATACTATGCAACCGTACAAGATGATGTATTACCTACTAGTGAGATAAAATAACTTGATTTGATTTAATTTTAATTAAAATTAAAGTATTTCTTCTTTTCTATAACTTTAAGCGATCTTTAATCTCAAAAGAATTATTTTGAAGTTATTGTCGGATTTTATTCAATGATAGGAAGTACACGTCGAATAAGGTGTGATGCATCAAGCGGAACAAGTTTTATTCGGATGGAGCAATGTTTGGTGAATACGCCGGGTATTTTAAGCCGCTCCATCGAAGACTCATTATAGTGTCTTTTGAATAGGATGGAATGTGTAGCCTGACCTTGTCATTCAACCATTTTACTGGACGTTTTTCTTTGCCAGTTTACAGGCGTTTTCGTTAAAATTCTTGACTTAAGCGAATGAATTGATTTTAGTGGTAATTCGTAGTACTTATTTTGCCATGTCTCAGCGAACTTTCTTTCCGAAATGGGTTCTACGACCGATGTTGTTAATTGATGGAATTTAATCATGACTATAATCTCAATGTGTAAGAACATTTTTTTGACAAGCTAACTGTTATCATTTCTAGTTATCTTCCGGAATCTTCTTTGTTATCATCCGATTTTCTTCGATTTTACGATTTTTTATTAGCGAATTATATTTACAGTTAGAAGAGTATGTCCTGAATGTTTAACAAAAATTTGAATGTTATAAATGCCTCAGAATAACTTTTATATATATATTTGATTTCGATTAATGTATTATTATTTCATCAACCAATCAGAATTTATTTAATTAAAAAAATGGACAAATATGATTGACCTATAGTATAGATATATTCGTATTTCATCAACCAATCAGAATCTGTATATTTAACAAAAATTGACCAATAGGATTGATTGCTAGTGATAAAAATGGCTATCAGTGGGTGGTAAAATTTGATAAAACTGCACTTTGCTTTTACAGAAATAGATGGCTGATTGACATGAATCCACAATTAACCTTTAATTTTGCAGAGAAAATGTGTAAAATTACAGTATTGTCATCATTATTTTGTAAGTTATATATTTTATCATATATTAATCACCTCGTATGTATTACACGAGGTTGATTTTAAACCAGGGTATTTTTTTTATGTAGCTCAAACCTATTTTCCATAAGAAAATTATTCTCAAATTAAAGGACACTTCGTGTCGCGATTTTTTCATTATATTCACAAATATAAAATTTATTACTAAAAAATTCAATAATAATTTACGTCTAATAATATTTAATTTAATTAAGATAGAAAGAGAACAGCTTACTTAATTAATATTAAATTTAACTTGAAACACTGTTAGAATAATATTAAAGTAACATTTAAAAATATTTTTATCTTTGTTTTAATAAGTTTGAATTTAAAGAACAAAACTTATTTTAATTTCTTATTAAAAACAAAATCTGATAATCCTATTGTGACTTTATAAAAAAAATAATCTTTGGGTATCAAATAATTAAAAATAAATAATGAAACTGTTAGATTTTTTTGTTCTTCTATAATAAAGGGACCAACGGCAGTGTAGGGCTAGAGTAGGGTAGAGATTAAGAATCTAGTTGATAAAAATAAAAAATGTTAAATATAGAAAATGACCAATTTACTAAAAGATTTTTAAAAATAAAGTATATTTAATTGTTTCAATAATTGCAACTTTTAAATTTCATATTAAAATTCACAGTTTTTTATATGCAATCACTATTCACTAACATTAAAAAATATATTATTAAAAAAAAAAGATGGCGCATCATTACATTGTACAGAAAATAGAATGTATTATCTTTATTATGCATGTTTTTGATAACAGCTACTTTGTATTCAATGGTATATTGCAAAAAACTAAACACTTTATTGCTTAGATTAGTCCATTAGCAGGCACCTCGCGGGTTTTATTAAGAGCGTACTTAACAATGTTTTATCTTTTGCCTGTATTAACCACTTTTTACCAACGGGTCGTTTACGACCGATATTATAAACTACACGTTAATAAAATTGTTTTGATTAATAAAAAAATTATTAATTTCCATTTTTATAATATATAATAAAATGTTGTTAATATTTTAGATGTAAAAAAATATTATTATATTATATTATTTCTAATTTACAATTTTTGTGACCAAGGTAAATACATATATGAATTATATTATGTATTCAAGATTTTACTAGAAAACATATTAAAATATACTTTGCAGTTTAGTTTATCCGATTAGCAAATTTTTCTGTGTGATAATTACTAGTAATCTTTGATGTGGCGTTAACGACCTATTGGCCTGTAAAGTTACAACTCGTTTTATTATTGTTATATGCAGGGGGATTAACATATCCTGAGAAAATTGCATTAGCCGGAAGAAGGTTTCAGAAATTAAATAAAACATTTTTTTTACAATTATAATATGAGTAATTACATTTTTTTTTTAAATTTAATTATAATGTATTGTGAAAAACACCAATTTGTTGGAATTTTATTATTAATATCAATATTTTTTACAAAATAAACACAAAGCAAATAAGCCCAATTATAATCTTGACTAATTCTTCAAATACGCAAAAATACGACTTTAGTTTCCTTAGAAGTATAACTAGGATCCGCAATCCAAACACCTCCTTGCACAATATCCCCAATGATTCCCTGTATCGACTGACCAAAATCTTATCACTTCACGGTCGCTATAAAAAAATAATCGCAAAATTCCGCAATAGTACCAGCAATATAGAAATAATTTCTAACTGTTGAGTTGATGAACGACATTGACACTATATTCTGTAGAAATACCATAAGTGAATTAAAATTGCCGAATATTTAATGATAGCGGGTACATAGCAAGGAGTGTTAATTTGTCAGTTTAAAGTATTATGACAAATTAACACGATTCTTCTATTCATTTCGCTAGAGTTAAATATCCTAAATTTGAATTCACAAATGGTATTGGATCGGACTATTTAATAAATATATAAATATAAATCTCAGCTATAAATTATCAGTGTCATGGACATTGCTAGATAACCGATTAACAAACAAAATCTTCAAATTATTCGCTGATATTACGTGTAGGTTGGTCCATACGCATGTTGTGATTGGTTGATAAGAGTATGAATTAAATATTAATTTTTATTTTCTCTGCCATCTATTTTTTTATTGTGGACAAATTACCAATATTCATGGATAGAAAGATAGAAAGTATCTACGCCGGTTATAAGTGAAAAGTGCGAATGAAAAAGAGCGAAAAAGGGCGAATGCAAAAAGAACTAAACCAAAAAGGTCAAACAAAAAAAGCGAATATTTAAACTCGAAAGTCGATCAAAATTAAATAAATTATAGCTCAATATTGCGTTCATAATTTAATTGAAACTTAATTGGAATTTAATTTTAATTTGATTAAATTCTATAATAAACTCATTCATTTAAATAATATTTTTAATTTAATTTAATTATTGTAATCTAATTCAATTGACGAAATTGGTTGGTATAGTAGGTTTAGTCCCACTTTCCTGCGGCTAAACTGATTCAACTTTCAATCCCACCGGTGCGCACCTCATCTCACCGAATAGTCGATGGTTTAGTCCAGTTGGCCCGCGATTATCCACCCAACTCTGAACCTAACCCAACCATAACTTTACATTATACTACCTAACCTAATCACAAACCTGACCT
>JARJEC010120425.1:0-15277 GCA_030264575.1 Tachinus sp. AB-2021
ATATATCTATATATATATATATATATATATATATATATGTGTGTGTGTTTGTTTTTAATCTAAAAATAATAAAATAAAAACAGATGCGTTTGAGCAGTATACTCAAATTGAAGTTTGGACAAGAAGTGCTGGTGTTAATGCAACAAAATTGCAATTCGGTGCAGAAAAACAAACAAAATGATTTGATATTAAAAAAATGTCTATCAATATAATTTAAAAATTTTAATATTTTAGCATACATTTTTTAATCCTCAAAAACTAATATTTGTTAGATAGATAGACAGCTTTTATTCATAATCTGTTGGTGTTAGCAATACATTAAACAAATACACAAATTAGCAATACATTAAACAAATACACAAATATATAATTAAATTAAATTTATATTCTGCATGGCAGCAACCTACTGCCAGAAAGCACGATGGTTAAGATATATTATGACCAAATAATCCCACACCAGCGCTCCCGACTGCAACTCACCATCGTACAGAACAATCTTTACAAAGTACAACATACATACATTAATTTTAAAGACATATATTCTTCTATCGAATAGAACACCGAGCCTTCGAAAAAGAATTTTGCCGTTAGTTTAAATTCTTTAAAGCTTCGGAACGTCTTATTGATTGTGGTAGTTTATTGAACAAATGACATGTATAGAATAGGTATGACCTTCCAAACCCAGATGACTTAGGTATTGTAGGTTTTAAATAAGCATGATACACCATAACAAGTGATTTTTTCTTAAGTATATTTTCTTAGTTGGTTAATTATAAAATGAAAATCGTTGTTAGTTTACCGAAAGTAAGAATTTGGGTTTTTGTAAAGTAAATTTCTAAACAAACAGACCAAGACCAAGTATTTATTTTTTTTATTTCAAAAATGTTTGATTATTTATACCTAATATAAACCCCACCTTCCTACGTGGGGTTTAATAGGTATACACACAGTATATAGACAAAAACACAATGAAAATCTTTGGTTAAAATATCTTTTAGCAAATTTTAAAATGTACTTGATATTATTTAGTATTTTGAGTACCAAAACTAAGATGAACAGAGACAAACACCGTTTCTCTTCGCCGAAAGTATCCAAAAATATGTGTTGGTGACATTTGTGATGATTTGTGTGACTTTTTAAATTTTAAAATTTTTGAGATTTAAAATTTTGTTTTTTTTAATTATAAATTTTTTAAAATTATATGACATTACAAATTTTAAGAATTTTGATTATAATCTCAACTATTAAAGACACCCAACTGCGTTTATTAACATTAACAAAATAATTCATTAAACAACTTTTAAACAATTTAAATAAATATTAAATAGTGCTGCCCCACAAACCAACTCTTTGTTTCTGAGCATTTTGTGTTAATATTAATTAAAGTTAATTTATAATTAATTGTGGCTTTTCTATATTTTTTCTCTTTTGAGACATTTACACAACTCTTCTGCACAATATCACATATAGCATTAAACATCATAAAACATTGTGCTGTACTAACAGGATTGCAATTTGTCATGTTAAATTTAACAAATACATTTGTTTAAATAATTTATTTGCACTTTAATTAATATTTTATAATCCTTTCTTTCTATAAACTATACTATATGCCGTACAAGTTAACTAACTTCACTTAAATCAATTATTTTAAGTTTTTGTTTCAAATGTTGTTTAAAATTTGACATTGTATCTATTTTACCAGTCACAATTAATATATTATAATCACATTAAACTAAATAAATATTTTTGTGTATCTTAACTTAAGATTTTTTGAAAATCGTTTTTCAAAACCCAAAAAAGCCGGAGAGTGTTATAAATGTCTATTTAGAAAGTCGCGGTTATACAGGGCAATCTGAAAACCTTTTTGATCTTCCTATAATAATATTGTTTTAGTGTTATATATGTATTAGTATTAATTTTTACTCGACTGCTCAAAGAAATATATCATTTTATTTTATATTTTATAAATATTTTTAAAATAAATGAAATATAATTCGTCCGGATTCAGCCGGGTTCAAATTTTAAATAATCTTGCTGAATGTGGTCTCGCGTTATCCTGTATCAGAACAACGCCATCAGCGATAAATGGAGCAAATGGAACTACGTGATTTGCTAAAATGGTTGTGCCTTCAGCACCATTACTGAACCTCTTCCCTGTCTAACCCGCTGATTAGAAGTGTTCTGGGCAAATCGTTCTTTCGTCTGTCTCCAGACTCATTCTGGAGTATGTAGACAAAATCTAGACTCGTCCATGAACAGTCCTCTACTTCATTGTGCCATCGTAAAATTCAAATATTTGCGTGCAAATTGAAGTTTGGCTAGTCGGTGACGTATGAGTGACGTATAGTTTTTTTTCTGCTGCTGGTCTGAAAGCTTTTACAGCAACTTCTTTTAAAGAAACAAGATATTGGTCATTGTTGGCAGTAGCATTTTTTAATACATCCCGGTCTTTGAGAGTTTCTGTCGGTTTTTCTAAACCGTTCTACTACTCTTTGAACGGTAGAACGGGTAATATAAATATTCTGGCCACATACTTCTTTAATCTTCCATAACAACTGCAATTTTTACACTATCTTCAACAATTAAAACTATAATGATTACACTAACTTGCAGTGGGTGTGATAGTGGCAGTTAAATCAATACAGACAAAACAAAATAGCCATCTTGATACTCTCTGCATAGTGCATTTCTTTAAATTTTGTTTATGAAGATTGTTTATTGTTAAATAAACTTTTATGTATGGTATTTTCTACCTCTGACAGTTTTCATACTCATTTTTAGAAAATGTGTTACTCCTGTATTTAATTGACTGAGTCTCTTGACTATATAAATCCACAAAATTTTCCTACAACTGTATTGGGTTGTTTAAATGGAAAATATTTTAATTAAATATAACTCTACTTTTGTTATTGCTAAATTGTTATAATATTTAATGCTTTGCTTCTCTCATGTTTTGTAAATGGAAAATAATACCATAATTTTTATAAGCAGAAAGTTCAAACGCCATCAATCGTTATTGAACGCACGGTACTGTTTGCGTATCTCTTTTAAAAAATACTATTTATTTAAATGGACCATAAATAAACAGCTATTTATTCTATATAATATTATCAATTACTGCTGACACTTGTTTATAGATTACTTTCCTATCTTAAAATAGACGTACATATTACAAAAATTACCTAATATAATGATAAAAACATTGTATACAAAATAAAAATAAATGACTGATTAATGGTCTCTCGCAAATTTATGTATTATGTACTTAATTAATTAATTAATTAGTTAATTACAATATTTAACTAATATAATAAATAATAAATCTATTTATTCTGAAAAACTACTACAATTTAGTGAATCGTTACTATTTATGGTCAATATTGCAGTCACATGAATTGAGAAAGAAGAGTTTAATCAATACCGATTAACTAAACGAATCTTATAGCTCAAATTTTTAGTATTCTGTTTTGTGATTACATATTTTATATTAATATAAAAACTGTCACTTATTTAGTTTGTTCTTGTATGTATACTTTCATATTTTCAGCCAACACTGATGCCAGGTGGAAACTATATTAAACAAGGACACGATTCTGCAAAAAGTGTTTATTTAATATTTTCGCCACCTGCTGAAGAGGTCGGAATTTTGGCACGTTATTTGAAGATTTTTGAAAAATATCATGTGAATTTATTTCATATTGAATCGAGACCCTCAACAAGAGTGCACAACAAATATGAGTTTGTAGTCGAATGCTCTCCAGAAGGCAATCTCCAAGCTGCTATATCAGAAATTAAAGATCAGAGTGAATATTTTAATATCATTTCACGTAACCACAGCGACAACAAAGGTGATTATGATTTACATAATTATTATATTGCATAAAAACTGCTACTTAAATATTCAATAGTTGCATATTTGGTCTTTATTACCTATTTACATTTATTTAACGAATTAAAATATTACAGATACCGTTCCATGGTTTCCAAGCAGGATTCGCGACTTGGACCGATTTGCTAATCAAATTTTATCTTATGGAGCTGAACTTGATTCTGATCATCCAGGATTCACCGATCCATTATATAGAGCAAGAAGGAAATATTTTGCAGATATTGCTTACAATTACAAACACGGACAACCATTACCGCACGTTGATTATACTAAGGAAGAAACTGAAACTTGGGGACTAGTCTTTAGACAACTGACTAAATTATATCCTACCCACGCCTGTAAAGAACACAACCACGTTTTTCCACTTTTAGTTCAAAATTGCGGTTACAGAGAAGATAATATTCCACAGTTAGAAGACATTTCTAATTTTTTAAAAGGTACAATAAAATTAAAATTTGTACAAAGTGTATTATGTATCAATTTTATATTTATATTATAGATTGCACTGGATTTACCTTACGTCCGGTTGCTGGACTGCTGTCATCTCGAGATTTTCTAGCGGGACTTGCATTTCGAGTTTTTCATTCAACACAATATATTCGCCATCCCAGTAAACCACTATATACACCTGAACCAGATGTATGTCATGAACTATTGGGTCATGTGCCTTTATTTGCTGATATAGCGTTTGCACAATTTTCACAAGAAATTGGTTTGGCATCTTTAGGCGCTCCCGACGAATTTATTGAAAAACTAGCAACGGTAATTTTATATTGAGTATTCTTAATCATTTACTACTTATTTATATTTTACAGTGTTTCTGGTTTACTGTTGAGTATGGATTATGTAGAGAAAATGGAAGTCTGAAAGCATATGGAGCGGGATTATTATCCTCTTTTGGGGAGCTCCAATACGCTCTAGAAAATAAAGCAGAAGTTCGACCATTTGATCCTCCAAAAACTGCTTTGCAAAAGTATCCGATTACTGAGTATCAACCTCTATATTACGTTGCTGAAAGTTTTGAAGATGCTAAAGATAAAATGATGTAAGTACATACATTTTGACTTAATGCTACATCTAAATTTTTTTGTATTATTTATAGTAAATATGCAGCCACAATTCCAAGATCATTTGGAGTGCGATACAGTGCTTATACTCAAAGCATTCAAGTCCTCGATTCGAAACCACAGATCGAAAGTTTGGTTCTTAATATCAATCAAGAAATGCAAATTTTAATGGATGCTTTAAAGAAGTTGTAATGGCCATTTAATATTAATGAGTGATAAATATAATAATATATAATATATAATAATAATAAAGTGAAATAAATAAGTTTTTAAATATATCTCAACTAATACTTTAATGTTAATAAATATATTTAAGTATTATACTAATAATTGTACAATAACATCTTTTAAAATAAATTAAAAATATATTGGAAATGTTTGATACAATAATACAATACATTGCTTTAAGTTTGTTTTTTTTAAATAGAAGATGCCACATCCGATTTTTGTTGTAAATTAATGATCTTTTAAATATAAAAGATCATTAATTTACCTAATTATTTATTAACGATTTAAATGAAAAAAAATATAATGTTTTATTTTTTGAAGTAAAAGAGACTTTGAATCTTGTTTTAATTAAGTAAACTGAATTAAATTAACTTTTCAGACATTCTTCATAGGGTTTTTTCAACTAGAATACATCCCGATGTGATAAAGCCATTGATCATTGATCAGTTTTTTGTATATAATTATGTATATACAAAATATAACTTATTTATAAAGCCAGTGCGAGTGGTTATATGTATTTTCTTGTAGAAGAATATAAATCTTTATATTTTTCTGCAAGGAATGACAAGGAACCAGTCACTATGACTATTAATTCTTGCGTTTACTTAACAACGTTAATCGATTATTCCGTTCATTTTGTTTCAATACGATGTTTAAATCACTAAGGTGCATTGACGGCCTCTTATGAATTAAATCTATCACTTGTAATATAATTGAAGCGTTAAACAATTGTAAGCATTTGATTGTTGTCGCTTGTAACGGTGTGAATTTGGATAATTGATGATAAACTTTTTACTTAATCGTGTTAATAAATTTAAGTTTTTGAAAAACTTGATGCACCATGTTTTATTATACTTAATTTATATTAAATAAACATTTAAAAGTATCTTAAATATTTAATTTCATTTCATTTTGTCAAGTCAAGCTTCTTTAATGTTTCTTTTTTGTCAATTGTCAGCAATTTTGAAGAATATATTATTATGTTTCTATTTTGGATTTAGGCACTTTGTAGATTTCTTCTAAATAAAATTATTGCGCGCGCTATTTTATATTAGAAATTTAGAACTAACTCCGGTATTGCTGTATGACACGCAAGTTTATAGAATGAGTAAGTTAGCATACGCATTTGATTCTGTCAGTAAAGGCAAAATATCAAATATCTGAGTTGTATATAATCGCATCGTTTTTACGCGCACATTTTCTGAGCATGTTTAGCCATGCTTGTCCAAGAAATTATAACAGGTTCCATTTTATTGCATGAGATTTTACTAAACAATAATTGTAATAAGTTAGTACTAAAATCTTATGTCTTATGTAAGACATTTTTTACTTATAATTAAAAATTATAAACTAGTGATAATCCGTCCAAAAATGACGGTTATTTTGTTTGTTGTTGATAAATCTTAAAGATTCCTAGCCAATAAAAATTAAATGTTATGAAAGCAAACAAAAGACCGTGTATACATTTTTTTAAACATCTTGTATAAAATGTTTGAAATACCCTGTATGCAAAATTTGACACACTCTATATAACGATTTTGAAACACCGTATATAAATACAATAAAATACTCTATATAATAATTTTGAGACACCCTGTATAAATATTTTAAAATACCATCTTATGGATGCAGAGCTAATTCAGACGCAGGCCACTTATAAAGGTACTAGTAGCGGTTTAGATTCAAAAATATTGTCATAAAAACACGGTCGGCGGTTGCTACGATACCCGTTGGTCCAGATGAAATGATATCGTAAGCGGTGTTGGCAAAAAAACAATGAGCTTCAATTAATGTTAGACGAAGTTGTCTGTGTACAATGGGTCAACCTCTCGTTCAGACGAAATGTTTGAAAAACTGCATAGCGCGCTCTTTCTAACCCGCCGAACCGTTTTTAAAGTAGAGAGAGATCGCATTCCTGTACTATATAATTTTTTGGTCCAGACGCAGAGACATACGACGATCGCAATTATTATTAATGATTTAATATAGGTTACGCATCATGTTACGCAATAGACTTACTTACTTACTTACTTACTGTATTGCAATATTTATTTTATAACTATTGATTTCACTTTATATAAGTCAAAGTATTGCAAATAACATAAAACAAGTATAAATGTACATTTACAGATTTTTAATGCTAAAACTAATTTTCAGGTATATATCACATCAGAAAGTATGTATATCTTAACAAAATATATTATGATTCTATATAAGGTTTGGCACAAGTAAAACCATTCAAAAAATATGAATATAATTTCGTTGTTTGTCACATCAACGTACGTCTTCAATTTCCTTTTTAACACAATATTCTAATTTACTCGTGTAACGAGTATATTGCAAAAGATTCACATGTTATGTTAGTGAAATAAGTTATAATTTGGTGTTTCCATATAAATAAAAACAGATCGTTATATTATACACAAAACATTACACTGTATACTAATTCTCATTGGGACTTGAGAACACTATATTCGGTTGATGCTGAGTTATAGGTATTGTTATTGGTACTGACACTGCGGGCACTATTACAGATGGTCCTGATACAGCTGGCATACCAGCTAAGGTTGTAGTACTGCTCACTGTTCCAGTATTATAAGTTGTTGATATCTATAAAGATCGGAATAATATAATTTATTTATAAAAATATAGAGAGTAGATTTAGTGTGAATGCACAGATGTTCAAATAGTGCAGCATAACGAAAATCTAATACACTAAGCAAACTAATATTAAAAAAAAAATTTATGAAACAGTTTTAAAATCTGAAATCGCAAGTTATTTTTTGGCAAATTGTGATTTATGTTTACATAAATTCATATATTTTAAAATATTAGAGTAGTATGTTAATAATCCTAAAACATTTAAAAATATAAGTACTACGAGTACTGAGCACACACAAAAGTGATTTCAATGTAATTATTTTTCTGTGCTCATTATTAGGCTAAAATCTCTTTAAATATACTTGAAATATTCCCCAAGTTTTTTAACAAATCAACATACATTAAGTTAAAAACGTCATTTTTTTAATGTTTTATGAATTTACTTACGCTTGAATTAATATGTGTTTGTGCGGAGTGCAGTATTCCCAATCTGGCCATAAGCAATTGTTCAGAAACTCTTCTAAGTTCGGCTTGCTGTTGGCCAATTATGGCTTGCAGTTCTGCATGTTTTCGTTGTAAATCAACTTGCATTTGTGATTGTACAGGTGACAGAACTACACTATCGACCTGTTCAAAATATATAAATTTTTTAATAAAATCTATGTGTCTATTACAACATTTTAAGTTACCGGTAATGGAGATAGAACTGCTGGTGATGGAAAACTTGCAATCATAGGTTGAACAGGTATAGCAGCTACATACTGGGGAGGTTCCATATATGTTGGGGTCGCTTGTGTCGATTGTGAAGGAACATTTATCATTGGTCTCCCAACACTTGCCCGCGATTTCTATAAATAATGGAATTAGTGAACAAATAAAATTGTTCTTTCAATTATTTATTTTTTTTATCAAGTGCCAACTTTATTTTGTACTTAAATAATAAACATATGGCGGAGTTTGATAGGAAAAAAGCATATACATATAAAGTGAGTTCCTAACCATTCCGATTCACTAGAGCTTTTTTGTTACTGGGTTATGGTTTACACCTTGCAGCAATTGTTTTATAGAAGAAATACAAAAAAATCTCAAATGCGTACTATAGAATTATGATTATTTATGATACACCCAGTAAACTAACATATATTAAATTAAATTAAGCACAACTTGTATATTATACATGAAAATTGTTAACATTTACATATAATTTTATAAAAAATCAATATTATGATGTAATTAGTAATTGTTAGTTGCTCATTAAAATTTTAGTTAGTCATTCATTAAAATTTTGTCATGTTGCACATTTAATATGCATACATAATTTATTAGTAATAATGTAAAATAAGATATAGGATAGATATAGAACCTAAAAATAAAACAACTGTTTTCTACATATACGGGGTGTCATACAAACTTAAAATAGAGTAAAATGTGTACCATAAAATAAGTTAGCAGCTCAACTCCTATCACACACTATAATAACAGCACAGTAACGACAAAGATTAATCTGGTTTTATTGTAATGCAATAATTGGTTTGATATGTTTAATAACTACATTTCCATTAATAATAATTTAAACAAAATCGCATATATAATGAATCTATTACAACAAAATTTAGTATTAGACAATATGTTTGTAACCGCAGAAGGTCTCATCCCTTCTGCGGTTACAAACATGTTCTGTTCGAAAAAATGTTCTGTAGATATTCCAAAGAGAAATTATAATATCAATAAAATCTCGTAAACAGTTATTTGTTGATATGACAAAAACATATTTCATAAAATACATAGCAACACACAAACTAAGTCAAGGTTCTTTACAAAATTTATTTTTTCAAATACGCAGTAAAGGAAGGCCAAATGAACATCCATTTCCATTGAATGTAATTTATAGAGTTAGAATGATTATTCCTGGTAATTATCATAATTTTTTCTATATGATATAACGCATATGGTATAACTTTGATTTAATTTTTGTACGAAAAAACTGCAGCTACAAATACTGATGAAAGAAAAAGAAGTTACCATTAAATCAAAAAGCTACTTTTATATAAATAATAGTGATATACCAGATCATCCAATTGATTCTGATATGAAAATAGAATTATATCATTCTAATGAATGACTAACAATAATATAGCGGACAAAATTTTTAATGATTTGTTAGAACACATAGTTGGATATCTAGCCAAAAATTACCAAACAAATCCTTCGAATTTATGAGTTCATACTTACATTTTATACGAATCTACTAAGTATTCTTTTCTGTCTTGCGTGCGACAACTGTCATATGGTGGACTATTCAAACCTAGCAATAAATGGCTCAACGAAATTAAAATGTATGACAACATTTTTGCAAAGATTGTAAATAAATTTGAAAAAGAAAATATTTAAATAACGGGTATAGCAATATTAAAATTATTTGTCAAGTAGCGCACAATAATATGAATTAATTGAATTATTCTAAAAATACAACAAATAATTCAAAGATAAAAACAATTTCAAAATTTTCTCATAGCACAGTACTAACGCGGGGCAGTCGAAGAAGTAATATACCGTATAAATATCCGTAATATAAAAAATAATAGGATACAATTTGTAATTTTAACTTAGTTATCTCAAATTGTCACGTAAAGGTATATATTATTTGATATAAATCCACAATAACACCCCAATTCACACACATGTGCTGATTACAATATTTTTCAATTGAACAATAATAAAAACAATATTAATAACAATAAAATGTTATTAACGTTGTATATGAATATTAATATGTAAATTATATTGTTCTTAATAATCATGTTCAAGAGGTTCCAGTTTAGACAGGGTGAACTGAGCTCTTAATCGCACTATTTGATTTTTTAAAGAAAAACAAAATTTTAAAACAAAAAACTTTATATCCTTTATTATTCATTATTAATTATAGTTATTATGATTCTTATGTTTTCTGCTTAATTAACTTATTTTTGTCTTACAGCTTTATTTTCTAAATAGTTTATTTATTTTTAATTTTACAAATCTCCTTGCTATCATCTGTATTCTATTTAATATTTATTAAATAGAGTTTTTGTCGTATTGCTTTGTTATTTTCTAAATATTTTGTTTATTTATTTTTTCCAAATCTTCTTGCTATCATCAGTATTAGTTTAATATTTAGATAAATATAGTTTTTGTCGTAATGCTTTGCATTTTTTTCTAAATAGTTTATTTATTATTTTATACATCATCTTAATATTATCTGTATCTATTAATATTAAATATATTAAATATTTCAATTTATTTAAATTTTTGTTTTTGACATTCTTCTTGTTTCTTATTTCATTTATTTATTAATATTTCATTATCCATATGTCATTTTTGTGTCCTAATTATCATCCTTATCTTATTTGCTTTATTAATTACACGATGACATAAGTGCTGTTCAGATCTGTAGGGTATGCCTACTACATGTCTTTGGGGCCGGTAAACCAGAATCTGCTTATAAACCTTGCGTATAACCGAACATTCATATAAACGCTCATTGGCTGATTTCGATCAGTTCATATTTACAAGCAATAGCAAACAAGAAGCGGTACAAACTCCCATTTTTCACAAAATTTGAATTTGTATTGACATGGCCTTTCAGTTTGGCATCATTATCGGTTGGTCTTTTGGTTACAATGATTAAACTGTTCTATTAAAAAACTTCATTTTATTATTAGAAAAATTTTAAATATTATAATTACAATATGCCGCATTCAATTGATCCATATATATATATATATATATATATATATATATATATATATATATATATATTTTAAAAGAAAAAATATAATTTCAAAATATCAAAATTTAAATAGAATGCTGACTTCTAAATGAAGTTCTTCTTTGCATAAATAGTTGATGAAGATATGAACTAAAAATAAAACTTTAATAATGTATTAAATATCGATTAATTATAGATAATGCGCTTATTGAATATTAACATATTATTATACGACTATCAAATATAGTTTTACTTTATATTGAGCGCTTCTATATTTTTATTAATTAATACCGATAATTTAATATATCAATTAATTAAACCGACAATGCGCTTAATATTAACATATTGTACAACAATAAAATAAGTTTTATTTGGTCTTGTTTAATATTAACATATAATTATCGCATTGGCTACTATACCTGTAACAGGTTTAATAAAAATTAATCTTATTAAGCCTGTAATAGATATGCGTATGCGCGCCATTTCCTTTAACGATAATAATAATATGATCTTTATATCTTCCATAAAAATGACAATGCATTCATAAAATACAGGAAAAAATGTGTTCAGTTCAAGTTAAAGCTTGATTTTCCACCGAATTTGATAAATGAATTGATGGAACTGGACAACATATCAGTTATGTGTTAAGGGCCCTATACATGTTACAATAATTTGTACAAACCATAAAGAAAATCGTATGGTTTGCAGTATTGTAGTAAACGGTCAATCAAACCGCGTGATGGATTAAACATATCTTTAAGAAATAGTCGTGTAGATTTATTAATTGATAAAGATGATTAACAATAACCATTAAAAAGCAAATAAATAGATGTAAACCGCACATATTCACATATGAATTTGTTAAAAGAAGACTTGATTACTTGGTACAAGAACCTCTTGATTTTAAAAATTATTATTCCTGAGATGTGTAACGCTAACTCACCATTCTACACATATTTCAACTTACGTTAGTACAATGTTTTTTGGAAGCTCTGTACTGTAAGTGATTTCGCACTAATCTTATCACTTGTAGGTACTGCAGCAGTATTGACATTAGTTTTGTTTTATGTGTGGTATAAAATGTTGTAACGTGTATAAGACCTTATACAGTATTTTCTTTACGATTATTAAGAAAATTATTACTAGTGTGCAATAATATTAAAAAAGAGATATAAAATAGTCATTTTTTTCTGAATATGAATTTCTAATTATACCATCCAAATTAGCCTTAAGGTTGGTCTATTTACTGTATTTAACCGCTGGGACTAATCGCATAAGATCAAACAAACCAATTGGAAGATTGCGTTCTATTGGCAGTGACAAGTCGCAACAAATTTTGATTTGTTTAATCGCATGCGTTTGGTCGCAACAATTAAATGCAGTAGATAAACCATACCTTTACTTACATTATGATATTTGCAGTGTACTGACAAATAGTTATTTGCAGTGATAGGATTCAGCCGGTTAAGAATGTGTTAAGAAATTTTAAGTTTGGTTTATTAAAATACATACTTTAATTACAGAAATTGATTTTTGAATAAACATCAATGACTACAGAGACTTTCTTAACCATAGCCATAGTCAGTTCAGCAGAAGCTGTAAGAGGGTTTAGCCTTATGAATAATATGCACAGAACAACAAAACAGACTGATCGTTTCAAATATAAGTGATATAATGGTTATAAATTTGAATAGTTTACCCATTTAATAGAATTGGATCCAGTACCGTTAGTGAAAAATTGTTAAGAAAAAGCCACAGTTCGGACGATCCTTGTGTAAAAACAAAAACGAAAGTAGTAGTGACTGGAAACCAATAGGTTATTTGTCAAAATTAAAATAATTACATATATTAATGTATAATTTAAATAAATATACTGTTTTTGTGAATTTTTTGTTTTTTTAAACAAATATCTCTGCGAACGAGGTGTGTGAAGTTAGCGGGCAAAGTTTTGAATTTTGTTTTTTTCAAAAAGATGCATCGTTTGTGCTTCATTGTCCCTTAGGAATTATTGTGTGCACTTCTTTGGTATAAAAGTTACAAGGGAAAAATTTAAAAAAATAAAATTCCTGAAGCACAAACAGCACACAGAAAAAAAAATTGAAATTTGAAATTTCACCCGCTAACTTCACGCACCTATGCACACCGGTTGTTGAATTTGAATCCCATCACTGGTTATTTGTAGTAATTTTTTAATCTAGAATGTGAAATGTCACTTTTATTATAGTGGATAGCTCAGTTGTAAAGCGCTAGCCTAGCAAGCTAGAGGTCGTGGGTTCAAACCCCTAACATGTGATCAATTTAAATCCCGCTTTCAATCCACTGGTGGTTCGGAAGTCACCTTATAAGCTGTTGGTCCCATCAAAACCCCGCTATGACAAGCCATCGGCTTACTTAAGGGTAATGATGTAAAGCATAAACAAAAACAACTGATTTATTATACTATTATAGTTCACAACAGGTACATCACTACAGCTGGGTGGGTGGGCGGGTCACATAATTAAAAGCATTTAAAAATGTTTGTATTTTTGGCCGATTTGGAAATTTTGGATAATATGTTAAAATTTACATTTGACGTTGATTGCTTACTAAATAGTTAATAATTAACGACTATCGCTTGTCATTTTATATTTAAAATGAACATTTATGATGTTTTTGCGATGTTTGGTCGATTTTACTAACGTTTAATGCATTTTGTCGTTGATTAGCTAATTATTAATGATTTTTACAAGCGATTTTAGTTTTGACGTTAATTTAAAAAAATGTTTGCATTTTTTACTCCAATTTCCTAATTGTTAATAATATATACAAATTTACTTTTTTCTATTTTTTAATAACTTTGACGTTGATTTAGTTAATAATTAACGACTTATCATTTTAGGTTTTCAATTGACTTTTAAATAGTTTGGCGCATTTTGATTTAGCTAGTTGAGGGAAATTGATAATGTTGCAGGTGGATTTAAAATATTTTTGGAGTTTTACATTTATTGTAAGTATTATGTTTATAGGATATTATAATCATTATAAGCTCCATTTAAAAATCCAAATGGTTATTTACAGTAATCGTATTATTTGTGCAGATAAAAATTGTCTCATTTGCACAATTTTTGCGTGACACTGTTGGACACTGAAACCCACAAAAATTAAATATATTAATTTTTATGAAGTTATTTTTTATTATTTTTATTATTTATTATATTCTATTATATTAGTTAATTACATACCGATTGAACACTATATTGTTGATATTGTATAAATGCAAATAAGTAATAAAAGTAATAAAAATAATCAAATATATCTCAATAAAAATTCTTATCTTTAATTTTTGTTTATTATTAATATAATAGAATATATTAAACATTCCAATAGAATTAAGTAAAAACAAATTAATTATGTTAATCCGCAATTGGAATCAACAAAGTAATTACTTAAAATGGACGCACTTTAACGAAAACATTGCCTCGCAATGGACGTGCACGTATTAACATTGTGCTATATATTTGGCCTAACACCAAAATACGACAACAAAACGAAACAATTCGTTCCTACGAAAATTTACACACTTTCCATCTACGCAATAAAATTATGCTCACTTATTTACAGCACGTATTTTCAAATAACATCAAAAATTCTCGACACCTATTCGAAAAGCCAATTTTATTTTTCGATTGTGAGCGATGCAATCTACACGATCATCAACGGGATCTTATTGTATCAAATTTTGATTAAATTGGAATTGTTTAA
>JARJEC010120455.1:0-11647 GCA_030264575.1 Tachinus sp. AB-2021
ATTTACTTTATGCCGAACATTGAATATTGGCATAAAATATATTTATCGTTGATATAGCTTTTAATTGATCGTGGGTTTCTTTTCTGTTTGTTTTGTTCGATGTTCAAGCTATAGAAAACGTTTAAAAGTTTTTTTTTAAATGAGGTTATGTTACCAAAACAAATCCAAAATTGCAAAAATATACCAAAGGTTCCATAAAAATAACATTGATGTTATTAATATTGGTTAAACCGGAAATAATATTTCAGAAAATTTTAGTGGTAAAGTAGGGTCTTACGATCTTTTTCAACCCATAAAAATTATATTAAAGAAATATTGGTAAGTAAAAAAGATATGAGCGCGTGCCAGTTTTCGTTATCACCCTGTATGGTACATAAATTGGCATGTGATTAAAATCATGAATTAGATGAGTCATATTGAAAAAGCATCAACACACGAACGGCCCTATTTGGTTATTATTTTAATACCGTATATTGTTACATTAATTTGCATTAATTTTTATGCAAAATCAATGTTTCAAAGTATTTTAACTAATAATGTATCATTCTTTTGTTTACATTTTCAACATTTTATTGTTACTACTTTTTTAAATGTGTTTTGTTAATTATTGTTACATTTTACATTAAATTGATAAAATATAACTAATTCATCTCATTCTATCATATGTACTGCACGCCTAGCATTATTTACTTACATTATTTAATAATAAAAAATAGTAGTGCTATGCGCTCCCGTTTGACACATTGCCAAAGTAGACATCGGGCATCATTGAAGTTCGGTTTGCGGCTAACAGTGACTCAAAGTGATGAATAAACAATATTTTTTATTCATTTTATTTATTCCCAAATAATAAAAAGTATTATCAAAAATTTGTTTAACGGTTTATCAAATATTTAAATAAAAAAGTATAAACTGATATTAGCCATAATATAATATGTCAAAAATGATATAGGAAAAGATTCTTTATATCTAAATGTCGGAATAACAAAAAAGCTAAATCGCGATATAACGTGCTTAAATTAAAGGCATTATGGCCCGTATCGTAACCATTTTTTACCCACTGTGTCCATTCCATACTGTCCGTGTGAATGTGAAAAGGGATAAAGTGTAAAAAGGTGCAGGAGATTGGATATGTTTTCTATATAAAAGTATCGATTTAGATCAAAGAGGAGTCCGCAATCTCAGAAATAACCGTCGCCAAATCAGCGGCATGTACCAACGCGCCGATAAAAACCAGATTGGAAACGTGTAAAAAGAAAGTCTCGGCGCGACAAAAAAGTCGACAAAGAGAAAAAAACTCCAGGTGAAAAATACCCTTAATCTGTTTTGCAATGTCTATCGCGTTTATAAATCAAACGCGGCATCCTTTTTGCGTCGGTGCGCATCCCTCCAGTCGGTTGTAAAAAATGCGACTTGTTGAATGTCAAATCAAAAAACCCCAGAGAGAAGAAATATATAACACAGTTAAGTGCCAATATAATTCCTAATTCTAATTGGAAGGTTATGTCCGAGGAAGTTGCGGCTAATATAAACCCGTTCTCTAATTAAGCTCACAGATCATTCCGGACGTGCCCCAGGAATTTATTGTGAATTGTTGTAGCTTTAATTCATTATTATGGCTCCACTACGTAGCGTCTTATTTATAATATAATTCAAAACTCGTGTTTGCCATTAAATTCTCATCTATTTAGCAGCAAGTAGAACCGTAATAAAACATAACACGTGTTTAAATTTACATGAGGCATATAGCATAAAGGAGATTTATGAATGTGCAAAATGGTTTATAAAATTTTTATTACATATCCAACATAAAAGTCATAGTCAAATATTTTTAAAATGAAGTATGCTTTATGAATACATCTCTAATAGCATTTTATTAAATTTTGATTCACATATAGCAGAATTATATAGTAAAATTTATTTGAACATATTGCTTTTAAAATAAATATAAATTATTCAATAAATTATATAATAAAATTCAATCGAACTTTGCAAAACATAATGTACCTATATAATTAATTAGAATGTATTTTATTTAAAATTGCTAATACGGAAGAAAAATGTAGTAAAAAGAAATTCCTGAAAACTCAAATTCATTGCCATAAAATATAAATCATATGCAATATATAATTTTTTTGAATTAATTTGCAACTCCAAATTCTTTTAAGTGATTTCGTATTTTCATTGATAATATCAATTGTAGCAATTTTAATAGAATTTTTTTTTTAGATTTTGGATTGTGTAAATGTAGTTTAATTTTGAAACTGTATTTTTAGCTACTTATGTTCAAGTTGTTGGTTTGAAAAAAAAAAGTTATGCGCAGTCATTGTTTAATAATAATAGGGCTTATTGTCAAAAAAGTTGTTGTATATCGGTATACGACTAGATAATATAGTACATATTGTAATATGTTTTAGTAACTTTCATTTTAATCAAAATGTCATATCAAGAAATTTTTTGATAGGACCATCACGGCCGATTCAGCATTTTTCATAAATAAGGTTAAAAAATTATGTTACCTGGGGGCTGTAATCAGCAGGACCAAAGCTCATGTTGGAAAATCAATCTGGTGCTCTGGTGAGTAAAGGACGCTCTCTAATAATAATGGAAGTATATTTTGCCAGAACTCTTATTATAAACTCAATCGGGTTGTTCTACATTCCGCACCATGTATTTATAAAAAAATATATTTGCAGCAAATTTTATTTTATATTGACATATATGGTGAACATTGCACTTATTAATGCCAAGGGGTCTCATCGGTAAATGATAGTGGAACTGAAAAGCCGTGGTATTTGTCCATTCACAAAATTAAAATCACCATGCATAATCTCTTCGCTAAAGTGTTGAATAGTATAAATTAAACATACTATGCTTATATTTAATATAATATTTGTCATACCTTTACAAGAGAAACACCGATATCTGCAGAAAGTTTTCTTCTACTTTTTGAAGGACCGCATTCTAATGATTCAAAAATATTTTGTATTCCATTAAAATTTTGAGCAAATGCAAAATCAAAATAAAAATAACTATATCGAACAACATAACTTTTTTAGCAGATTCTTGTAATAATATTTTTGGACTGAAACCACTCAGGTAAGAAACAATCTCTCATATTCTGTGCAAACAGCTCATCCAATAAAAATGCACAAAAAATCATAACAATGTATTCGGCGTGAGTAGAAATGTATGACATGGTCAACAAATTGAACAAACATTTATATATATATATATATATATATATATATATATATATATATATTAATAATGGTAATTGTTTATCAATAGTACGTTTTATGGCAGTCTTCTGAATGATAATGTTACTGTTAATTTGATTTATCTAAGTAAGCATTGCAAATTGCACACATATTCAAATAAATTGTTTTATTAAAAAAAAAATAGTATATTATAAAACAAATTCAAGAAAACATCGGTTTAAACAAACTGTTAAAATTCCAACATGAATAGTGTAGCAGTGAGCCAAGAAACAAACAAGTGCTACAAGAATTTTCCGAATAAGTGTATTATACTTTTTTTTCTATTTTAGGCCTCTTCATTTTTGTTTACAAAAAAGAAATAAAATTTTAAAGTTTAGGGAATTTGATAAGGTTAGGTATAATGATGAATATTATTTAAGAAAGCTATAGGAAAATCAATTTCAGTTTTTTTATAAAATTAAGTTCTGATGATTTTTTATTTACTTTGCGAGAAAATTGACCAAGATTACTAAATTAAAATAATTAGTAAAGTCAGTTTCAAATATAATGGAATTGCTTTTACCAATAGTTTATTTAGTTTGTATAAAATACCTGCCGCAACAGGACAGCCCGCACTATTTTGTTATCAAAAGGTTGGAGAATATTAACCCCATTTTTTCTTAATTGTCAAATGACAATTAACTTTATTCTATATGTATATCAATGGCGTCAATACAAAAAAAATAAATACACAAATCTACTAAAGCATCCAGAATTCTCAGTAACAAACCCAAACTGGTGCTTTGCTTGGTCTAGTAACGACGCAAATTGGAAAAACAACATTACCTATAGCATATCACACATTAAACAGGTTTAGTAAAAATTATGGGAACTGTCAAATATCTCGAGAAATACACATCTGATTGCAAAAACAAAAAGTATGTTTTAACGGTTTTTAAAAAGCTATCT
Organism: Tachinus sp. AB-2021; assembly: GCA_030264575.1. NCBI lineage: Eukaryota > Metazoa > Arthropoda > Insecta > Coleoptera > Staphylinidae > Tachinus > Tachinus sp. AB-2021. Next base: position 4,170 of record JARJEC010120455.1, read on the forward strand.
AATGATACTACACTTAACATTCCATACGTCAAAAAATAATTTAATATAAAAATTAATGTGTTCAAAGCTTTTCAATCGTATCGTTTATTTTATATTAATTTGTAAAAAAATCCGAGTATTTATCTGAAAAAAAAAATTTTAATAAAAAATTAGAGTGCTGGGTTTTTGATATATACACCTTTCAAATGATGTGGATAACCTTTGAAAAATGTATTGAGTTATGTTTTGTTTATAAAGAAGAATTAAAATATTTATTAAAATTTATATAAAAAATATAATTCGCAGGAATCAAACCTGGAACTCCTAGCATCATAGACGGCCTTTCAATCTCGATGCCATACTACAAGATCAGTTATTAATTATTAAATGTATATCAAATAAATTAAATTGATTTCTATACATTAATATGTGGTTATGTATCTGATACTGACAAATATTATTAATTAGATTGTCAAATTCAATTTATTTATATTGATACTGCTATATCCTAATTCCACTATCGATTTCACTACTTTTTTCTTATTTGCGACAAAATTTAAGTTCATATGCACTTGACGCAACAAAATAGAGAAGTTATAAAATCAATTAGTGGAATTGCGATACATTCCGTGACGCTAAATTTTACGTTGAAAAAAAATGGTCTTAATAAAGTTTTTCCTTAAAAATTATGAAAAGTGTTCATTGAAAGGGAAGTAAAAATTAACATACAAATCAATAGTATATAACAAAAAAAATCTTTTTTGCTACATTATTAAACAAAGATAATATGCTATTAAAATTAAAATATACAAACATTATTCATGAATGCTTATTTCATATTTTACGTAATATTGAAGTATTTCATATATTTCTATATGCTTTTGAACATTTTGTTCTTTTTAACATACTTACAACATATTTCTTGATATTTTTGACTAATTATTTAGATTTTTTTAATTACCTCAACATTTTTGCTCACATTTTCCTGAATTTACTCAACAATTCTAAAACAATTCAAACATTTTTATAAATTTTCTAAGTTGTTTTCATATTTTGTAGATATTTTCAATTGTTCCCAATATTTTTATTACAATTTCATTAATGTTGTTCAAATTTTTGTATAAATTTTGTCGTCATCATCCAAAATTCTGGATCTAAGGCTATTGATAGCATAGACTTTAAACTATTATTTACTACTAAAAAAATATGGAATTTGAGGTACCGCTTTAAAATGGTTTAAATCGTACATAGAAAATCGATATCAAAAAGAAGGATTGAGTAATCAGTGCAAATTTAATTTATTAAATATAACTATAGGCATTCCACAAGGTAGGTTATTGCGTCCCTTACAATTCATAATATTCAGAAATGATATAAGTTTGTCAATACAACTAGATGGTGTTAAAATTGTTAGTCATATAGACGACATCAATCTAATAATAATAGCAACGAACTTTGTTCTGTTAGAAAAAGTTAATATTATTATGTTAAATGTTCAGAAAGGTTTCGACAAAATCAATTAGTACTAAATGAATGTAAAACTATATTTGTCTTATTTAAAACATATCTGTTACAATTTGAAACTCCTGCATATATTAAAGTTTTAGTTAAAAACTATAAATTTAGTGGGTGTGTAAAGTTTTTTGAATATATATATATATATATATATATATAAGCTGCTAAAATGGAACGAACATGCATGTAACACAATTATGCGCTAAATTAAACAACGTTTGTTATACAATAAGAGTAGCCTCGGCTCACATACATATAGAAACCCGAAAACTGATGTATTTTGCAAATTTTTGTAGTATGTTAAGTTATGGACCAATATTTTGGAGGTAGAGCACAAATGCTGAAAAGGTTTTTAAAATTCAGAAAACTGTACGATGTATGTTAAACCTAAACTTCAGCAAATCATGCAGAAGAAAATTTAAAACAAACAATTTATTAACAATGACTATACGTATTGGAATGTGTGTTGCTTATATTTAAACACAAAAGCAATTTTAATATGCATGTTTATACGCATTTATATAATACAAGACACTGTAATTATCAATATCCAGCACACCGACTTACGTCTTCTCAAAATAAGTACTCATGCATACAATGTTCTAACTACCTCCCTAATAGTATCAAAACAATGGACTACCTAATTTGGTTTAAAAAATCTTTTCAATTTTATAATAAACTTAGCACCATATGATCTTAATGAATATTTTAGTTATAGAAAATAGCATTAGTGTTATTTCGGAACTCAATCATTGTGACGCATTTATTTTCTGTTTACTGTATGTGTCAAATAATGAAATAAATATTATTATGACAATTTTGTTTTAATTTTTAGATATTGTTTCAACATTTTCAATCTTTTTGTAATGATTTTCTACTTTTTTTTTCTATTATTGCATTATTTTAGACTCTTTTCGAAATTTCTACACATTTTCATAAAATTTTCTACATTTTACAGTTTTGTTATGTAATTCCTTATAGTTTGTAAATTTTTGACGATCTACTTTTCAACATTTTTAAATGGTTAATACAATTAAAACATAATTTTTCTAACAATTTTTGACATTTTTACGTTTTATTCAAATTATAAAATTTTACTACATATTTTACAATGTTTATTGATATTTTAGATTATTTTGAAATTAATTTACTTTTACAATTTTCTACAATTTTTTATAAACATACTTTAAAACTTCTTTATATTTTACAATTGTTTTCCTCGATATTTAACTTAAAATTTTTTTACCTTGCACTGAAAAATTTTTAAACGTGTATTTTCAATTTTCTAGACGTAACCACATTTGACCAGGCACGGTATAAGTTTCCTGAAAAATACATAAATGAATTAAATTAACATCAAAATGTACGCCGTCAAGAACTATGTTCTGCATATAACGCAGATTATGAAATTCTAAAACAATTTGTATTGTATATTTTGCAAGAAAAGATATGCAATATCCGTTTAACAATATATTGTACTTGAAATAAATAAATATTTTTATTCCACTTATTTCCACTATATTAAACAAAAAGACGATTTATGTTTCCATACCCTGTAAACACATTAAATAAAATTTACGTTTCAATACATCAATTTTATGTTACAAAATTTGCGTAAAGTGTAAAGCAAATAAAACGTAATAAAAATATAAATTATACTTTTTAAGGTAAAGTATATGCAAATTAGTTTACATTATAGAAACGTTACAAAATTTACATTAAAAAACGTTAATTTTAATACATATTTATAAATAATAAAGCAATTAAAACGTAAATTCTGCAACGTTAAAATAATGTATTATAGTTTAACTAAATTTTACGTAAATTATTAAATATATTATTTGTAAATTATTAAATATATGCAACAAGTGTACGTAGTAAAGTGTCTGTGTTTATGTTAATATTAAAGCTTATATATACAAACTATGAATGACAAGACTGTATGGTAAGTAACCAAATTTGTTATTTATTATCAATCGACTTTTTAGTTTTATTATATATTTGAATATTGAGGTTGTATCATTTACAATTTTAGTTAGATACATCTATATACATAACCTCTCATGCGTTAATTGCGTTATTAAATGCAATGTGAGTTAAGTATTATTTTAATAATGTTTAATGTTGTTACTCAGGATTTGTATTGTATTTGTATATATATGTATATAATTGGTTCTTTAATTTTTTGTTATAGATAGCATATTATTAGTTTTTAACTGATATTTTTTAAATTTAACAAATATCAATTATGCCAAGCTGCACTACAAATTTATTATTTTTTAATACATTTTAAAATAAGTAAATAATTAACACATTTGCGTAAATTAAATGGTAAATAATTAATGTAACAATTGCAAGTTTTTTAACAATAAGACGGCTGGTACTCGGGTACCTCCGTATATTTTATATGCGTGCAAAAACACAAACAAACAAAAACGATATTAGCGTATCAACAATTGTTATAATAGTACATATATAGTGTAGCGAATTAGCAGTCAAGAATAAAATACCATTAGCAGCATCTCCAATACTTTCTCATAATATAATTCCAGAATTTGTGCTATAACATGTTAATCAGGTACACCGTCCGCCCGTACACGTACACAACAAATTTGTACAAATTTGAAAATCTACAAAAGTAAACAAAATACGTAGATTGCAAACGTCTCACAAGCTCAAGTCAGAAAGTCTTTACACAACAAAGTAATTTAACGTCAAATGGTATACAGTTCAATCTTCTGTAATCATTCATAGTCTAAAAGTTTTTACACAAAAAAGTTATTTAACGTTGAATGGCAAAAAAGTACTCGTGGTACCCTCAGTCATCTAAGGGTAAAATTCAAATTTTGCAAAAATGTTACGTTATTTTACGCCAATTTAAAAGCGTAAATGTAATGTATTCAATTTACGTATAATTTTATATAATATTTTATGTTTTATTGGTGAACATTTTACGCAAATAAAAGGTTTATTTGGATTAATTTTATAAAGCTAGTATAATTGGTAATTGAAAAAAAAAGGTTAATAATGAAAATATATTATTAATATAAACAGGTTTTCTCAAATAGCATTTAGAATTATATTATCTTCTTTCTTTGTTCGCCGGAAAATGTTTAGATATTTTTTTCATAAAAAAACTGATACAATAATAATGTGGATTACATAAACAAACATTTTAATCTACACTTTTTCAAATAATCCAAACCGTTTATTGTTAGAATAAATAATTATATTTTAACAGTTTGACACGAGATTTGTTGAATACATTATTTAAATTGAAAACAACTATTATAATATAGGTATTTGTAATAGTATCATTTCCCTATGTAATTTGATCAACAACTATTTTTACGGCACATAAACTTTATACCATTACCGTTTTAGTGCGGAATTAACGAACTAGCGGTTATGGGAAAATAGCTTTGTTAGAGGAGAAATGATTCTTGGTATACGACCTATAGTTTTTTATTAGTTGTGTAAACTCCGCACACTGCTTTAATGATTACCTGGCGTAAATATCGAGTTTAACTTTCTCCTAATTAACAAAAGTTGTAATTTTGACCGGGTTTAATGACGCACAAAAGCAATAATAATGTAATAAAAGACTAAAATTTGACACCCTTGTTAGTAATAATTAGAGCCGAATTATATAATATTTTTAAAGTACATATTTAAAACAACTTAATTGATATCTTAATGATATTAGTTTCAATTAAATAATCAAAAACATTTTAAATCTTATCTTACTTTATCCGTGTAAGGATTTTCCACTCAAGACCGGGTCTTGCAAGGTTGGGCAAATTCATTTTTTTGCGGTAGGGGATAAGTGTTCAACTTTTGCAAATAGGTCTCAAGTGTACTGTTACTAGAACCATATTAACTTGGATATGGAGCAGATAGAATAAGTTAAATTAGTGTTTAATAATAAAATGTACATGCAGTATTAACTAACTATCAGTATAATTTAAATAATTAATAAAAGTTTATTAATCTGAACCCAGGTTAATGAAATAGTATATTATCTGGAATAACAAAGGCAATACGTTGCAGATGTTGCATGCGGTCCTGTAATACCCAAAGATTTCTAGTATAACGACAAGAGCGAATTCCAACAACAAAAACATCACAAATGAAGTTTGTACTTTTATCGCGCTACTGGCAACAGGACAGTCCAGGGTTGCTCTCTGAAGAGTGGGTCATAACTGGCAGACCGCGATACTCGATCGCGATATCCCCTACGGCTCTAGGGATCTTGTTTTTGGTATTCAAGATGCGACACAACTAGCTGTTGGGTTATAAGTACAGATTTGCCAGATTTACTGTTCCACCACAAGTTTTGTATCGTCGGATGTTTATATTTATCCATTATTTATATTTTTGCTCATAGCAATGCCCCCTTCGGTTTTATGCGATTGTCAAACATATGCTGTACAGTGCGTATCTCGCGCCCCTTCCAATATATCACAATACTAAAATTTATTAGAGCCTGTTTATATATCTGTATCTGTCACCTGCAGCTCCAAATTTCATTGAAAGAAAACCACCGGGGTTACATTTCCATTCAGCTTTTATACTGGGTAAGATAAATTTCAACAGGAAGAAAATAAATAACGCAATATGTTAGACAACTTGCTGTGTCCACATGAATATTTGGTTACATCTGAAATATTGCGTCCTGTTGAATGCTTACAAAATACTTCACATTTATTCCTAGTATGGCAAGAAAAAATGAACTAAACAGAATTTTGATATTTGATTTGATTTTAATAGATTTATTTGTTTTAACATAAATTTAACATTTATTTACTTCAAAGGAAAATATAATCATTCAAATACTATTAGTGGAAAACTGGCAAGAAATCAGTTTCATATCTTTGGAAAATGAGATTAATTTTAAGACTTGATTTTATTTAAACAAATTTGTATATTTACATTTAAAGTGATAAAATATTTTTTTTTATATTATCAGAGAATTATTAATTATTTCCACTTAAAGCAAATATATTTGTTATTTTATATATCTATAAAAATAAAATGCAGGTTTGTTAAAAAAATAGTATCTATAATATACGTATTTATTACGTTTTTGAAAATACGTTTGCAATAAAATAGATGTGCATAAATAAGACGAATAAGAAGTATAATAGGAAAAGAAAAACATGTCCGCATGTCCTTTTTACACATTTTAAGAGTCCGTTGTTGGAGTAATTTTTAAAAGTAATTGTACTACGAAAAATCCTAATAAGCAGGTATGTTTCAATATTGCTTTAGCAGTAAAATCTTTAAATAACAAAAAAATGACATAACTGATTAAATTAAAGGTTTCAATTCAACTGTGTGACTTCCAAACACACTCATTTTTTTTTTAAATTTATGATTGATTATGTTTATTTAATTTTTTTCTGACCGATCGCTAAAAATTTCCAAAATATCATTTTTAGTGTTGCCGGAAAAAACATCCATTATATTGTTTTAAATAGAACAATTAAACAAGCCGATATAACTTTGCAAGCTTGAATTTGTTGATATATTTTACGTATAAATCTCAATTTCAGTTTTGGTAAAATAACCTAACCGTTTAATTTTTTTACAATAAATTTTTAACTTTTAATACTTTGATTGCAAAAAAATCTACTTTTACAACCGAAAGAGTTGCGTTTGAAAAATAATTGTTACAAGTTTTTATAACTTGTTAATTGTAAATAATTTGGCAATTTGCTGATATTTTCTAACATCATACCATTTACAGTAAAACCAACATAGTCTTATGGAATTTGATTTTGCGTAATAATAGAAAAACACTTATTACACGAGAATGATATGAAGTACATTTTTATAATAAAACGTAGATTAAAATTCTAATACTTATCAAACCATGAATTATACAGTCAATTCAACACAAGTAAATACTTATTTATTTTTATCTCAATTAAACAAATAAATTATAAAATAGCAGTCATAAAACGGGTTTCAGGTAATTGAAA
>JARJEC010120492.1:0-20446 GCA_030264575.1 Tachinus sp. AB-2021
TGATACTGAGTTAATAGTACACTTGAACACATTGTCTGAGTATAGAGTAAACTCAATATTGTATTTTAAACATTTCTGTGATTTTTTATTTGAAATTAGCATAAGCAAAGTTATAAGTAAATCACATAGTGTAAACACTGCTTAACTAAAAAAATACTATTGCTAAAATGACGAAAAAATTTCACGTAAGCTTAAAAGCTCTTCAGGCAACAGGCAATTCATGTATGTCTGAGTTTAGTTACCAGGCCATGCTGCTTTTGCTTTTTCTCCTTCAAAATTACCATTTTGAACTTGTGATTCGAAATTTACTCCGAAGATATAAAATTACTAATTTGATAAATACTTAGCTTAAATCTTGGTTTACAAAAATATTTTGAGCTTAGTTTGGAATTCATATAAAGTCTGTAAAGTTCATATTACAGAATGAGATTTTGACATAAGGTAATCATTATTTCTCAGATCTATTTCTTTTGATTGATTGATTCTTTTTCAGGTTTTGTATATTGGTTATCCTACTTGCCCTTATTTCTAGATATTTTGTAGGACAAATAAAATGCAGTTTTTATAATTACAATTTCTTTAGTACAAACTAAACAATGTTTCATGTGTTATTAATTCATTTCTTCACTTTTGATTTTTATAATCAGCTGTTTATTTAAAATGGCTCCATCTATGTTTCAGTAAAATCTACAGAATTTTGTGTATTTTATTAATTTAATATATTACCATAGTAATGTTATAATTTATGTCTAATCAGTCAGTGACAAGATGTGTGGGCAAATGTCACTGACATGACACTTTTGGCATATTATTTAAGCAAATTCTCAGATTATGTCACAGAGTCACATTCCAAAAGATAAAGTTAAGGACTGTGACATACCCTCAAATAGTAACATCCAAAATACAGCTGGCCCAAGCACATCAGACCAACTTGATGGAGAAAACACAAAGGATGGAACATCAAATATTATTTCATTAACTAAAGTAAATCCATAAAATTATACAGTTTCTTCAATAATTCCTGATTATAATGCTTAAATAATCTGCATCTAATTTATCTTTCATTACGTAATAAATAAAAAATTAATTATAAAGATTATATAAATAATGCATTGTTTTAGATTGCAGAGGATAGCGCTAATCCAGGAAGCAGTGTAGAACAACCGGACAATGATAATTCGGATAAAGACGATAAAGATGCAAAGAAGAAAAAAAATCGTTGTGCTGTTTGTCGCAAGAAGGTTGGACTGACAGGTAATTACAATTACATTCCTTGATTGTCCTATTCTCCTTTGGCTTTAAATTAGAACAAGTAGTTACTGCTAGTAGTAACTTTGTTTTGAATCTTTAAACCAATGCTAATTATTATTAACTTTTTCATTTTTTAATGAGGTGCATAATGCATAATGTTTGCTAGGTAATCTATTGATGGTGTAATGCAATAATGGTAAGCATAGTTATATGCACCTAGATAAATTATATTTGAGAGCTGAAATAAAAACTATTAATATTTATTGCTGGATAGGGAAATCTCTAGGTTTATTGCCTCCCAACGTTTCCAGGTTTGTACTTTATTGCCTTAAGGACGTGTTTCAGTATAAGTTGCATACTCTCGAACAAGTTTTCTTTTGCGATTATCTCTCAAAAGAAGATTTTTAATAAACAAAACTATTCGAATTATTTTGTACAAAATATTTCAATGAATATCACATTTTTTTAAACGCAAACTGGGTGTGTATTAATTGGCAGACAAATGTCATGTTCTTTGTAGATTGTGTCGAAAGAAAATGAAACTTTTAATTCCAAATTTTTGTTTGGCCTCTCGAGGTTCTCAAAATCTTGTCAATACAAATATTATTTTAATTGCGTATTTTATGTATCAATTGACTTTCTTTTTTAGTATAATAAAAGTTACGAGGTTTATTGAAAATTAATAATAAGAAATATGGAAAAATATGCAAATATTCGAAGAATAAATCAAATTCAAATTTAAAATGTTTTGCAATGTAACAAAATTTTTAATAAAATTATAATATTTTACAATATTAACAGGTAAATGGGTTTTTACTGGCTATACGAGGAGAGGTCCTGTCACCTCGTTGAGCCAATTAAAACGGTTGCATTTTGTAATTTTATTATTTATTTTTAATTTTGTTACTTTTTGCGAACAGGTTTTGTGGCTGCAACGGTTTTAAATTAATTTAACACCATCGCAACGAAATAAGAAGTAATGCTGTGTAAACACAAATTTACGTGGTTTTCATAGTTTTAATAAATGGCGTTTACAAGTGAGTAACATACAAATTATAACGTAGGCCAAATTTTATCCATCGGTCGCTTGTTGCTAATTCTTATCAATTAATTGAGTTTGTATTTACTTTTAATAATTGCTGTTAAGATCAATGACAATGAATCTGTTTCTGTTCGCTAATTAATCCACACCCTGTATAGTATCTCGGGTATCACACACCGATAATTAATAATCATCTTCTTTCTGATATTTACAATCAATTTTTTGTGATATATTTTTTTGTTTATACAGTTAAAACACTTTAACATGTCGTTCCTCTCCCAAGTGTTGATTATAAAATGTGATTAATGTCGGACAAGTAGTTAATAAATCGCTCTTCTAAACTTTTAATTTCTTGATATTTTGACAACATATGATGGTATGAGACAATTTGGTACTACCAACACATATTAGTATTCACCAATAAATTCGTTGTGTTGCAATGAAGTTTATGATGTCTCTGCTTTTTTTTATATTATCTCTTGTTAATTTTTTTCTGTTTGTGATTCCAACTGCAGCGAATGGAAGATCATTCAGTAATTGCGCAGATCTGATGTAAAAAACCTGTTGAAGCATAATGTAATTAATATCTTGAATTTCAATCAAGTGGTTAGATTATACACTGACTGGAGCATTGCATTTAGTGATGTAAACAGACAGTCTTAGCAAAAAATGTAGTTTTAGCCGTATTTGTTGGGGTTAATGCCTGAGTGGGCTATCCCTTTTCTGAATCTATTTGAGATAATGCAGTTTCTAGTTTTGGTTAACATTTAAAATTCCATGCTTCACAAGTTCCAAGTTAAAATAACTATTTTTGGCTTGGCTTCTCATTTTTTACCCTCTAGCACAAAATTGCTTTACGTTAATTACTCCGGCATTAAGAACGACTCTTCCATAAACCAGAGTTAAACAATTATAGGCAGAAATGTGGGATAGCTCACTCTGACATTAAAGTGGACACTGACTGTACAATTGATTTAAATGAAAGTTAGATAAATATATGGATGTGTACTGGTACATTGTCTCAATGTCCGGTTATAGGAGTTGTCCGCTTATTTGAGGTGTTTGGGACTAGAGATTTCATGTATGCATGTTAAGAGATTTGCTTCATCTTATGTTATTATTATTGTTATTAAATCTTGAGTGGGTACAATTATGTTTTTTCGAGTTTTTGTGGTAGCTCCATCTGTATTTGACTAAAATTGTCAATTAGATATGTAATTCATTGTTGGGGCCAATTAAATCTTCTTTGTGCATTTAATAATCGCACTACCCAAGTTCATATTTTACAAATTAATTTATTAAATAGCTCTCATATATCGCTTGTCCGAAAGAAAAGTGACACAACTCGAAAATGACAATGTCCAGCAAATATGTTTAAAATATATTTATTGCAATACATTGGCAAGACACAATCGGCACTTCTGCTATCTACCAATGTTTTCTGTAAACTCAATGATTATTATCATTTTATGAAATAGTCCTTAAATTGATATTTTTGAGATGTGTCACTTTTCTTTCGGATATATGCTTTGTCAAAATAGGCATGGTAGAACATTGGTTAAGTAATCATATCTTTTATCTAAATAAATTTTATAAAATTGATTATATACCTATAACGGTTTTACATTTTTTTTTTAATTTATGCCAACAACTCAAATTATTGTAAGTTTACAAAATAAGTTTTCAGAAAAGCCAACCAAAATCTCATATTTATTTTCTTATAATTAGAAGATATCTATCGTATAATTTATTTGAATAACATGTCATAAGCATAAATATCCTTTTTTTACATCCTTTATTCTTGCTATCCAATTATTATAAGTATATTTGATTTATTAAATAATTATGTGTATTAATATTATTTTATTGTAGGGTTTGAATGTCGTTGTGGAGGATTATTCTGCGCAGTCCATCGATACAGTGATAAGCATGACTGTTCATTTAACTACAGGGAAATGGGAGCACAAGAAATTAGACGTAACAACCCAGTAGTGGTTGGGGAAAAAATCCAGAAGATATGAACCCCGCCACTAGTGCCATATCTTCCTAAGCCCCCCCGTTTTTGAGTGCTCGGACGCTTCTTGAAACAAGTGACTAGTGCGAATAATAAAAAATATTAAAAAATAATAAATATATATATATAATAAATAAAAACAAAAAAATAACGAGTGTTAGTTCATCGCGCCATGAGTGTGACAGCTAATCAGTACTTTATTATAACAATTGCCACTCAAATTCTCTGTAATTTAGTTTTAATAAATTCATAGGTACGAGTATAACTTTTTAGCTTCTTCTTCTTCAAAATTAAAAAAAAATTATATCTTGGGGGAACTTGGGTTTTAAAGTGTTACTTGTATTTTATTTTCAAACACACTGCCTACCTCTCAAACACTGATATAAGAAGTCAACAAAAGCATATATTATTATGGCCAATTTAATTAAATTTAATGCTTTATTACCTGAGTTCATACTATCATTTTGTGTATATAGTTTGGTATGTTTTCTTGTTTTTAATTATTTTTCCTCTTGTAAAAACTTATTTTTACTTGTATGAAATTAACTTATAATTGTGCAATTTTATATGGTAAATATAATTTAGCATGATTTATGTTACTATATTATTCAAATAAAATTATCAGACAATGTCAATATTTAAACATTATTATTCCTTAATTACAAATTAAATTCTTGGCACTGCTTCTACTATGCTTGTTAAGATTGAAATTTGTAATATTATGAATGTGACATTGTCTTTCTGTTATTATTTTATTACAAGCTTTTAATATGACCAAATTTGTTATTGATAAAAAGAGAAGATTGTAATAGGAAACTAATTGTTACTTCAGCAAAAAACATTATTGATCAATATTTTTAATGTTTGTACTGTTCAGTTTGTGATCATAATAATTATTTGCTTTATGTTAAAAATGTTAGAAAAAGTTAGTAATATGTTTCGTGATTATATAATTAAACAATATTAACTGAATATCTATATTATTTTGTAACCTTTGAAAGAAGTTGGGAATTTATAATGTTTTTAATGTGATTGTTTCATTTTTAGCTATAGATATTTAGTTAGCATTGATATTTCCATATTCACAATTGAGGATCATTTTGTTAAATGTAAAATGCGAGATTGGCTTTTAGGTTAGATTTCGATTGGCAATATAAAGGTTATAAACATAATAGATTTATATATTATTTAAAACTATTTTTCATTTATTTTATCGTTTTAAATTCCTGATCATAAATTTAATATGTTGGAGAATGGAGCCAAAAATATAAAATTAAGGTAATTTTCTTTATTTTTATAATAATTGCATCTAATTTTTACAGTACCGACTAAATAAGTGCAATATTAATCTTTATAAATATTAAATATGAACGATAATTAATTTATTATTTGGTCATTTACTTTTTATAAAATTGAAATTATTGATCCAATATTTGCTGTTTGTAACGACTTTACAATTACAATTTCATTAAAGACTTAATTCATGTTAAAATAAATACATGCACTTAACTCTTACAATTGTTTACATTTTTATTAAAAATATATTTTATAACTTTATTTTAACGTCCAAATAAATGCTATGCCATTTAAAAACAACAAATTCCATAGTGTTTATTTAAATTTTGTTCTATGCTTAATTTAGTTTGTATTAATAAAAATTATTAGTACTTTCTAAAAGTGCAGGGCAGATGTTCGATAATAAAAAAGTTATATTTTTGGAAGATTAAATCTTAAGTTCTCATTTATGTTACAAGTGATCTAAAAGCTTTACTCGGACAGATGGATTAATGTATTAATGTTGCCAACCCTGCGCAAATTATAAAGTAAAAACACTGAGTGTCGTTGGTTATGTCAAGTACTTTTAGGATTGCATATCGGGAGTGTTTATTTTGTGCATTAGTTCTATAAGATTCAAAACAAAATAATAGTATGTATCGCCAAATAAAAGAAAATATATCAATGGTGTTATTGTAGTTAATACTAGTATAATTTTTCATTAAATTTAATTTTTCTTATAATTATTGGATGCAATTTCTTATTTTTGGCGATTCAGACATAAACTGCTGTGAATAGAAAAATATATGCTTTCTTGTTTTAACAGAGGCTAAAGCTTCTCGGTGTCTTTAGAATTTGGAAATTTTCTGTCCGTACCCTTATTCTATGTAAGAACTATTCAAATTAATATATTGATTAATATTGCCATGACGTTTAACTTGATGCAATTCTCCTTATCATCACAATGCTGAACAAGTACAATCATAATTTTCAACAAAGTGCAATATTTACAAAGATTATAAACGTTTTCAGTTTAATCGTTGATATTGTTTGTATATTTCTAGCAGTTTTTCTCCAATGTTTGCTATTTTAATAGACCAGTCATGACTAAACTTAGGCTTGTGTGGTTTGTATTTAATCAATCCGATGATTAAGTTCTCCCCTTTATTATTCACTTATAGAGCAACATTTTAAATTAGAAAATTTCTTTTATTTTGTTTTCTTATTTTTCTTGGTATTTTTGTAGAAAGTGGCTTAACTGGTAATCAGTTGATCAGATACAAACTCTTTACATATTATTATATATATATAAAATATATATTGAATATTAAGCAATTGCCGTAAGGCAATATCCAATAAAATAAATAAAAACCAATAATTGTTTTACTTTACCTTTTTATTAGATATTATTAAATTTAAGCAACGTGAGGTCTCCTATGGTCTTCGTGCAGTTTGAGAAGGGGTAGTGTGTACAATGCGAGACAAAATATTATAATGTTAACATCCATATTTACTTAACACACACAGGCGGAAAATGCATCCGTGACACAGCACCGACAGAGCAGATGCTTTATAATAATAGACGTTTGTTTGTTCGAATGCAAATATTCTTACGATTGGTGCGTTTAAACCATAGAAAACACATTTCATTTTTAAACGCAGGTTTCCTTGAAAATCTGACTAGCTACACTTCACAACAGTTCTCTCTGACTGTATATAGATTTACATCACTATTTTGCACTATATATATATATATATATATAAGCCAAGTAAATCGGGGTGAAAATACCATTGAATAAATAAAACTAAAATAATCACAATGAGATCATGGCTTTAACAGTATTTTTGAAGTTCGCCAAAAATCTAGGAGTTTTACAATGTCATGTCTTTCTGGGTTGCTCAAATCCAGTATTGCATAAATTTAATGCAGTAACCATTATATTTTCATTCTAAAACTAATTAAAACTTCATAAAAATCAAAGATATAGTCTTTTACAATATTAGCCAAGTAAATGGCTTTTACTGGCGCTATGAGGAGATGACTGGCAAGCCCATCACTTTGTTGGGCCAGTTAAACCTGTTACCTGGCATATAATGTTATATTTTATTTACAATCATTATTGTAATTTATAGATTTCTATCCTTTTCTAGTTTGGTAAACACGATAAATGAAATAATAATTGACTTTTTGAAATATTTAAAATAGGTAAACAATAAAAAAAACAGTACAAGCAAGACTCTGCTTGTTTTTTGATAAGCAAATACTTTAACTACTACTTACATACTCCAAAGAAGCTATAAATAAATTTTGCTATGTCGATATAATGACATACTAGCAGATTTTCTCTAGATCGGTGATAGATAAGAAGACGATTATGAATAAAATAGTATACATACCTCCGCAACTTGTTTAGTCCCGCTTCGGTCAATTCCCAATCAACAGAATGAAATGACATAATATACGTACTTCCGTACTGACGTTTTTGGACGATTAGTTATTTTTCTCCTCTCAGCGAGACGGTTTTATTGCATTTTGTCATTTTTTTATTGATTTTATTACTATGTTCTTCATATTGTTTACGGTCGCGAACAGGTTAAGTCTGAGGTACCTTCCATTTACTACTAATCTTAGATTTTCTTAGCGTACCTGGGCGTATAGGAGAAAAGCCACATGATCAATGGCAGCCAACGACAAGTAATCTGTCAGTTCAAATTATGGATCAAATAAATTATATTGCTGATAGAAATAGGTTTATTAATGAAGGAAAAGTTGTTTTTATATTATATAAAAAATAGGGGTTGTTTAAATTATAAAAAATAAAAAGTGTTAATATTAGAAATAAATGCTTCCCAGGAAATGATATAATTTCATGTATCATACAAAAAAATTCTATAAAAATGAAGCAAGTTATAACATTCCACAAATTTTAGTATCTACCCACCCTTGTATATGACTTATGTCCATATGATATTTTTATCTTAAAATAAACCAAATTAGGTGGCGAAGTTTTTTACAACTGTTATAAATCACCCTGTATACATGTACCGGGTGACCCATTTTCATTTATCCACTGGAATGTTTAAAAATAGATATCGAAAAATATGCACCGTACAAAAAATACTCTAACAAAGCTGTAATGATTTTTACGGGCGACATCCGATCCTATAAAATTTTCTTCTTTGGAATCTTAAATATTAACCCAATTTTTTATTGCAGATTCGAATTCTACAAAAAATACAGATTTTTGTATGAAACACTTCCTCATATTAAGTGAGTATTTTTATCTTAAGACAACAACTTTTTGTGTTTTTGTTATACATATTTTGATAAAGCGTTGTTTATATATTTTAATTTATTTTCAAAGATAAAGCCGCTATTGTCATGATTTATGATCGTCAAATTTTTATTCTAGTGCGTGAAATACTTTGTGCACGTTGTTATTTGTTAAGATAAACAACTCCATTGTGACATATTGCATTTTATTATTATATGGCTGATATGATCTTTAATTTTTATAATGCAGCTTACTTTGCCTTATTCAACATGTTATTTCATGAAGCAAAGTAAAAATTTTACCTGTTCTCTTACCAAGACGGACTACCACACGATCAAGATCACTAGTATAGTCTGTTAAAGCTCAAAAAAGTTTTCATTAAAGCAAGCGCACGCGGACTGAACACTTCTTTAATACCAAATTTAAAGTTTTACATATTATACCAAGCTTTGTTTTGGTGAAACAATAAATTCAAATTAATATCAGAACATACAGATTAATAAAAAAATATATGTGTAGGTTTAAAAAGAATAATCGACAATTAAATCTAATTCTGCCTATAAATACCAAAGCTTGCCATTAATGTCGATTACGTTCCATATTATATAGTTAAGAAATTGAAAAGTATTAATTGCTTTTGTTTAATTAATCCTCAATAGACGATATAAAAAGTAATGGCATCAACATAAATTACGTTCACTTGCGAATCAAAAACATCTGTCGCATTTGAATGAAATAATGAAAGCTGTATTAAAAGCAATAGTAAAATTTATGGGAGAGCACCACCCATCTGCACACACATTACGTATTTTAATAAAATCCATAGTCACTTTCCTCTTTGGATTAATAATAAAATTAAGATGAAATACGCACGTTATAAAAGCGGCCAGCATCGGTCAGTCTGCAGAGTATATTACGGTATTGTTGCTGAAAGCAGGAGAGAAAGGCAAGCACTTGTTTTGTTGGGTTTACAAATACACCTGAAGAGAATGTCTTCGTCTCCTTCTAGCTAATAATGAGAGCTTGATCGTATGGCGAAATGAGTGTGGAACGGCTGTCCGAAGTAACAACATTAAGGAATCTCACCTGTGTCTTTGCTAGTTTGTCAGTAGACCACGAAAAGTAGAAGCTTGCAGTTGTATATTGCTTTGGTTCAAACTAAGCTATGAGAAGTGCGTAAATTACTCTTGAGCGTTTCCGTTTTGTGGGTGTTTATTTTAACAATTATGTGTTTCGCAGTTTGACTATATTAGATATTTCGTTTATCTTGTGGGTGATTTCATTTGTATCTGTGGATTTCTTCTCTTATTATACTAAGGTAATAAAATCATCAATACACTTTAAATATTTTACGATTTTGCAAAATTATCATCACAATTAGTATATATTAATAATTCTTCTATATTTCTGTATTTTACTATTATTGTTTTATATAAAATATATAAAAGTAATCGTTTTAGTAATAAATTTATACTTTGAGTTATAATAATACGTCTTTCGATGTTTGTAAACTTTCGTATAAGGTAATAAGTATATTGAAATATATTTGATTGGCATTGACATTTTAAAATATTAGTAAAAATTAGTTAAAATATTAAAAACTCAAACTAATTGAATGATTAAGAATATATTTCTATTTTGTACATATAATAATTCCACTGTTTCTGTTTAATATTAGTGGTACTTTTTATAATAATATTATTATTATATATTATTTATAATATTATATTAATACTTTGTAATCATATTATTATGTTTGTATTAATTTTAAATAACAAGTTTTACTACAAAGCGAATAATAAAGTATAATCAGGCAAATTTGTATTTAACAAACAACATATTCAGTGGCGGATCAAGATTTTTGAGGACCCGAAGCTAAAATTTTTGGGGGCCCAACAAGAAAAAAAATTGCAAAAATTGCAATATAAAATATAGGTATACCTATTTTTAAAGGAAAAAATAAAAAGCAATGATCTCAAATATATTTTATTTTAATTAAAAATGTACATAAACTTAAAAAAAAATAAAATAAATATATTTTAGGCAGCTAGTTTGCCCGGAAATGTTTTGTCCAGAATATTATATTTTTATGTAGAACCAGAATAATATATTTGCAATCATAATTTATTTTATCAATTTATTCTAAATATTGTCAAATGTTTTATAAATTGAATGGACAAAATTGTATAAAAATATCGAGTATTAAGTAAAAAAAAAATTTTTTTAACAACAGAAAAAAGTGTCTAAAAATTGGCAGAAGATGAAGAAGATTTGTTATAAATAATGTGAACTATATAAAAATATTGCAAAATATTATGGTAGCGTAAGCTTCATTAGTTTCATGGTAGATCCGCCAGTGTACATATTAATTTTCAAATACAAAGATACAATTTCAGTATCACGTGCGATGTTTGATCTGTGTTGTGTAAAAGTTTTCTTTAAAACCTTAAAAAAGCTACAATTCTGTTCTATAAAACCTACAATACCTTATAGAGCTTCTTAACACGGCGTCGCCTATGTCGGGTTTAACAAATTACATAACTTTAAACATTGCAAAATTAATTAAAAAGTGTGTGAGGGCGTGATATTCAGTCAGTGCCTTCTTAAAATTTATCACGCTTTACATTTCTGGCGTGTATCTACGTATTTTAAAGTTATACTTATACTATATTTTTTTAATATTGTTTTGCTTATTTAATTTACATTATTGTTGTGTTAAAAGTAAAATGTGATTTTTTTAAATTTTAAAATTATTGAATTGAAATCTTTTATGTCGAGGTGTCCGAAAAAGCGGAGAGTTTAAAATGAAACAATTTGAGGGGAACGGATAGGGATACAGACAGTGAGCGAATAGAAATGAGTTGAAGCATTGGCTTGTTTATGCGTAGGGCGTAATGAGTGGCATAAATAAAACGCATAAAAAATATGACACAACATTTAATTTTCAGGGAAATATGGTCGAGTGATATTGCTACAGAAAAAAACCTCAGAATTAGTCTAGATTAGATTTAGTTTTGTGTGGTATTTGTTTTAACTATTTTTTGATGTATTAATAGTTTTATATTCATAAAGATAAATTGAGTATAAATCTAATGTGACAAGTAGTAGTAAGAGTATAAGTCAATTTTTTTGTTTTATTGCATAATCTGACGCGCTTTCATCTACTAGATAAGTGTTAACAGTACCAGTCTGTACGTACAGTATATTTTTTAATAATAGTAAAATTAATCTTAACAGTATAAATATTATTAAATTCATATAGTATTTTGTATAAAGAGTATATGTTGTAATTGGTTGATAAGAGTAGAATGGTTTTACATCTACTGTGTATGTAGAACACTCACAATTTTCTTTTTTTAGTTTTAATAAAAAATTGCGCTTTTGGTAATTTTATTTCCAAGTTATAAATTAAACTTTGTAAAAATTATTTTTTAATTTTAGTATGTACATAATTGCAGATTTATTAAAAATCAATAAACAAATTGTTTACTTATTTTTAATTTATTAAGTCTAAAATTTGACCAAGTTGACAAAGGAAGATTGTTTCTCGTTGCTTTTTTAATTGTAGATTTAATTTAATTGTTTGATTTGTTTAGAAAAAATGTGTATTTGGTTTTTCTTGTTTGAAGTATTTGTTTATTTATATCCCAGTTTAAAATGCCCATTTGTTTGTGATTGTTTTTATGCTAATATATAAATAAATATATGGATTTCTTTAATATTAATAAAAACATTGTTTACAAATAATATAAAACCAAACAATAAATATTTAGTGGGGTTTGTTAAAACACACGTTATATTGTATATCTGAAAAATCAAATTAGGTTAGGTGGTTCACAAGACAATAGGTCCGCTTGCTTACTCATTGCATTTTATATTTCTTTTATATTATATACAGCCACTCGTTCGCACCACCAAAGCGTTTAATCTTGAAGCGCTTACTTTTTGGGACTCACACCACGCTATAAAAATTTTACTTCAATAATGTTTAATATTATTTTCATTGTTCCAAAGGAAGCAATCAAATGCAGACAATTGTCGGAATAATTTAGGTGTTTTGATGAGATCTAGTAAAGAGCAAAGCAATTGTCCGCATTTGATTGATAGTTTTCAAGTTTTTCAGAATTTTTTTTTATAAATTTGATAAATTTTCATTTGGAAATTATCTGCTAATAGTACTAGAAGTAGTAATTGAATTTGTTTTGACTCCAATTACTAGAATGTCATTAATTGCGTCCCAATAACGAACGGTGCCGTTTATCGGCCACCCATCTGAGTTCTGACCGTGACCGACGTTGTTTAAACTGTGCAATATATTTGCAATCGACCATGTCGTCGGGGTAGGATGGCTAGTATGCTATATATATATATTAGTTATTATGGAATTTTAAGCAGTGTAAACTGTTACCATAACTCTTCTTACAAAAATAATGCTCTGAAAAATATTCTTTACTGATGTTCCAAGAGTTTAGATTAATTGCATACAACTAAAAATATTTCCATTTTATAAAAAAGTATTTAAAACCTTCTTAAAATTAACGTAAGAAATAAACATTTATTAATATATAAGTGGTTTATTTGAAAAAAGAAAACTAAAAAAATGATTTTTTTACGCTGAGTGCCTTATTTGATGTTTGGTAATTTTTACTAACTCTGTATAAATTTCATAATAACATTATTATTATTCAATTTGAATTAATGGATTTGCATACTTTTTGTGCTTGCGATGTGCTCGTTTCATGTAATGTGCATGACTAAATATTTTCAACTTTAACATTATATATATATATATATATATATATATATATATATATATATATATATATATATATTATGTCATGAAAGATGAAAGATACATCCTGAAAATGCAAACTATTTTATTGCCACATGAAATATTTTTATTTTTTTAATATAAAATGTAAATACTAATGAATAAATTTTGTCATTTTGTTCTGCATTAATTTTAATAGGTTTACAGTCTGTTGCCCTCGGGCAGGAATTTTAAAACATTTATTTACATATCGAATGGAATTTCTGTATTATAAATTGCTAATCATTGATTCATCAATATGTGGCATTTAATGGTGTAAATAACCTTGACTGGAGCTATATTTATAAGTGTAAGTAATATTATGTATAAAAGTTTGACTAGTTTCTCGATTTAAAATTATGATGACTGGGAACAAGACAAAAATGTATATAATATTATTTTTATTTACTTTTCAATGCTGAGCAATTTAATATTAAGGTTGGTGTAATATTTATGATTTATCGAAAATTTGTTTTTTTATTAAGAGTGACGATAGGTTAAGAATTATTATGAAAAATGTTTTCTTAATGTGGGAGAAGTTATGTATGTTTATAAAAGGTAATTTCAAAGTTACTCAATGATGATCATTGTATGCATTAGCTTGTGTATCGACAGGGAGTAGTGTAATTGTTGTCCATAAATTATAAGTACGACACTGACGTTGACATTTAATTTTCAGTATAATTAATCAACCAATCTGCATATTTAAAAAAAATGACCAATAGGATTGATTTATAGTGGTAAAAATCGATAAAACTGCACCTTGCTTTTAGGGAAATAGACGGCTGCTTCCGTAATAATATATGTAATTTAAAATCAATCTGACATGATTCTTACAATACCTGTACTTTTCCACAGAAAATGTCTAAAATTACAGGATTGTAAGAATTATTTTGTAAGTAATACATTATATATTTAATCATATATTAATCACCTGTAATACACACGAAGTTGATTTTATACCAGGGTAATTTTTTGAACTGGCTCAAACCTTATTATTCTCGGATTAACGGACATTGGAACTTTTCCATGCCCTTAATTCTCGAATAATTTTCATGCAAAATAGGTTTTTGCAAAAATAATTGCTCGGTAAAAAGTCGACCTCTTGTGTATTAATACTTGATAATTATATTATAATAAAATTACATTAGAACAAATAGAAACGTGTTAAAAAATATAGTTGTAATGTAAATGTAGTAAAGGTTTTACTTCTACTGTGTGTGTTCCAAGCACACAATTAAGAGTAATAAATTATTTTTATTAATTTTTTTAATAAGATTTTTTTGATAAACGAAACAAAGATAAAAGTTTCAATAGTTTCTATTAAATTTTTATGGTTTTGTGGAAAATAAATAAAATTTTCCTCCGGTCAAAATGCGAAAAAAATTATGATACATATTGGAGTTTTTACTTTTTTACACAAATATTACATTTTTTTTCGAAATAATTAAGAAAATTGAAGATCTATGTCAAATGTTAAATTAGCATTAAGTCTTTGAACGTTAGCCCAACTTTGTTAATTTAACCGACATTGTACCTTTGGAAATACATAACAAAATTACCCTACAACGAAGGCAGGAGGTAGATAATTTTAAGTCTGTATAAATGTAAATAAAATTTAGATTAATAATTATATTAACCCAGTTAATTTGCCATCAACCTATTGCATATCCTTAAAGTTGTACCAATGTTACATAATTTGTTATTCATATAACCTACATTAGACAGGATCTTGTTTTATTTATATAATAAAATATTAATTAACTATTTATGAATGATTTATTTTATTTGTGATATTATTATTTTTCATACTTTCAAGTTGTTATACCAAAAGCTAGGTACATTAGGATTTTTTGATATTTTGGTTTATTACATTTTCTATGTCATTAATTTCAAGATTAAAGCATATTATAAATACAAATTCAATATATGTAATATAAAATAAATTACGTTGTGTTTTTTACTACAATACACAATAATACTTAATTTATAAATTAATTACTTTCCAATAATACAGGTAGGTGTGTATAAAATAAGCTTTCTCTAAACATAATCATTAAGCATATGAAACATGCAAATATGTACTTAAATTTAAAAATGCTGATGATAATCGAGAATGGGCAGTTTGTAAAGAAGATTTAAATTTACGAGGTGAAACTGTCCAAATGATGTAAGACGCAAACTTTCCTAAAAAGTGCATACACTAATTTATATTCTCGTGAGACCATGAAATAGGCGGTTCTCATTGATTCGGATATTATAATATAACATTCAGTTTTTTTATTGTGACCTTAAGATTTATTAACTATCAAAAAGTTTGCATTTCTGACTCACTTTTTATTGTTTGGAGTGCTACCAACCGACGTGTTTTATTATAGATAATAAAGGTCAATTACGCGATTCAGAAAATGTACAATACTTTTCCCACCTTATAGTTTTAATGATCAACGAATCAAATAGATTCGATGTGACTATTTAATAATTTAAGTTTATTTATAGAAAAAAGTACAGCTTGTTTTTTGTGATACAGTGAATAAATAAATGCATAAAAATAATGGCTAAATCTGCAATTGAATTTATTATTTTTTTTAATAAAGTACTATGTTTTTAAATAGTTTTTTACATTTTTAAGTTATTACTTCCTATGCTATGACGTTATTTCAATTTCTTTAAAATATCAGCACAATTTTTACTGAATTTGAAAAAGCTAATTTTTACTAAAAATAAGATTAAGTTAGATTAGGTTAGGTTAGGTGAGGTTAGGTAGTTAAACTATTTCTTGAAAAAAAAATTTTGGAATGCATTCCAATATTCCTGAATACCATTTATAGTCAGTGTTTTTTTGCTTGCAATATTTTTGGCCAAAAACTACAATCAGATAATAACAGAAAAATTCCTGTTTAAAACAATATTTTTAAATACAATCAAAACTTTGAACTATTTTTAGTTTTAAAAATAAACGGTGGCCGAAACCAATAAAATGGATCAACTTAGTCGAAACCGTAACCAAAACTGAAACTTTCGGTCGGTCACTAAAAATTTAGTATATACGAGAATAAAATCGATATAATAAAATACGTTTATTTTTTATTGTAATATTTTGACAATTTTGAATGGTGCAATTTTCTGACTTTTGATTTGATCATTTGGTATATTTGAATGAGGACAAATGTATATTGACAACTAATAACAATTTTAGAGAAATGCATAAAAATAGTTCCCATATGACATACATTTTGGTGGTTACTGTAAAATGATTTTGAAAAATAAATCGCAAATTGTGTAAATATTTGTTTATAATATAATAAAATAAGAATAAGAATTTATTTGTGTTGTTGACATATTTGTTTTATAATTGTACAGTGTACAGAAAAAAAAATATATATATATATACGCATACACATATACAATTGTTATAAGAGCTAAATCTAAAAATTTACATACGCAGACCTATTTCACATACAATAATAGGAAAACGACGAACAAATAATTCAATTCAAAGTAATATGTACTAGCAACTACTGTTTTTTAAGAAGTTTTTTAATAAGTACATTTATACAGTTAGATAGATTTTTATGCTAAAAGTTAGATTAAGTTTTTTTGAATAACTATTTTTGAGACTATTTTTAATGCATTTCTCACTAAATTGCATTCATGCTCAGTATTAATTTATATTCATATTCAACTTTATTCACACAATCAGGTAATATACAAAACAATTTACAGTGCATGAGTCAACTTAATTTATACTTTCTTCATTAAAAATATAGTTATGTAATTTTTTTATAGAAGACGATCAGATATTGACATAATTGAATGTATTAGCACGTCATGTGGGAATATATAAACTATTTAGCAAAGCGAAAGTTGCAAAGTATAGTGTGTATAAACAATGCCCTTAAGAAAACATCAATTGGCATTAATACCACTGATTAATCATAATTATATTTCAATGAATGCATGTGTGTTGCTTTGTAGTTGAATATCGGTAGATAATTGCGAAATAACACTTATATTTATATTTGCGAAAGAATGTGTAACACTATTAAGATATTCTGATCAGTTACAATAACTGTGTTACTGTTTGATAAATATTCATATACTACTTTTTTTAATAATTGCTAATAACTGATATTAATTGTACACAAAACTGGTACTTTAAATTATGCAAGTAAGATGTGGTCCTGTTCATGCAAAAGAGAAATTTTCAATAATTTCTGATGATTTCAATTATAATTTGCATGTTACAATGTATACGTGTGATACCCATTGGCGATTAAATTTCTTATTGCTTCGATAACACGTTCGTTCAATTCTAGCACAATCAATTCTAATGCTTAAATGGTGTCTATGTTTAGCGACCATGGTCAACGGCATAATTAATCCTTTTATGTGGTCCAACATTAATTAACTAATGTAGTACAGCCGAAATAGGTAATTATTAGAGTAGTTGCACTTCGACGATTTGACCCGTGCTTGTAAAATACCTTCTATAACAAGATTAGGCTATTAGAGCAGAAAATATTTTAATTGGTGCACAGTTAACTCAAATTACAATCATCTAATCGAATTAAGTTTTTTCTAATCATATAAATGGAATGAACGGGATGTGAGCATGTAAATTAATAAAACTGTTTTATTATAATTTTATTACACTCATGTACTATAATGTCTATATTATACGGTAGCAAATTGTTAAACAAAATTACTATTGTGATCAGCGCCGTACAAATTTCAATTTGGGGTCCCGTTTACGCGATTTTAAATTATCGTTTTTCTGCAGAAAAACTGTATTCATCATTATCAATATTATAATAAAAAGTAGGTAATGTTAACGGCAAAAATGTATCTGATCCATTGAATATGCTAAAGTGGGCATGGTTGTATTGATATGTGTATTTAAATGTTAAACAATTAACAAAAAGATAACTCGGCAGAAGTCAAGTAAAATATATTAAAGTAGATATTCTTAAAAAGCCGGTTGAATTGTAGTAGAACGTAAAGGTGTTGTTCTTGGCGTATACCAATGAAATAGTGCTTGTTGCAAAAGAAGCAAAAGAATTGAAAGAGATGATTAGAAGCCTCGAAAAATAATTTAGAAGGAACGGTTTATGTTAGGATAGGTTACATTTGGAAAAGCGGAGGTGAGATTAAAATTGAAAAAGCAAGGGTATTAGAAAATGAAAGATTTTAAATATTTAGGATGAATTTTGTATGAATAAAATAAACTTAGCATACAAAAGAACCAGCGAATAAAGCAAATTTGGTACATACTCTTAGAGTTAAGGAAATGTAGTTTGAAAGTATGTAAATAAAAATATTTAATAGTTTAGTGGCTTAGCGAGAAATATATTCGGCAGAAATTTGGGGGGGGGGGGGGGTGGGAGGGGGAAAAAAACCCGATCCTTTTATGATATGGCGACTTGGGCTAAATAAAGAGACAATAGTGTATATGTTGCTTGATAAATTGATAGTGGATGCAAGTAATTGCCTCAGATCGCTTTTTAAATAAATTTTAAGTTTAAAAATATCTAATTTTTTACTGAAATCATATAATTGCATTTTTAAAATATAATATGAATAAAATTTATTACAAGGTAGATTTTTTTCCTTTAATTAACCGAAGTGATTACAAATTATGTATTTATAATGTATCCTTACACCCAATAAGTTTATATATATATATATATATATATATATATATATATATATATATATTCCCAAATACAATACAACTTTGAATGTAAGTACTATAAGCATCATGCTACATGATATAAATTCTTTTGTAATATTGTTTAAATATTTACATAAAACACATTAATATTTAGTTTAGCGATATTAAAAAACATACAATACTATTATAACGTTTAAAAATAATTTATTCTTTATATTTCTAACACATGTAAAGAAAGTAAAATGGATATAAAGTTAATCTTAGTTAATGCACATATAATTATTTAATGTTAAGTTGCTAATGTATGTCCTGTATGTAAATTTTGTCAACAACATTTTTTTATAATCTTTACAAATGACTCACGCAACCTTCCAAAACAGAGACTTCACCACTTGACAGTTTTATTTCCAAGCTAGAAAATAAAACGGCTTAATGCCGCGATGTGACTCGCACATAGAAATCTATATCTAGTTTCTACAGTTTCCCCATAAATAAATATTTTTTTCTTGATCGTGCCTAAATATGGTGATTTTAAAAGTGCTGTCCGCTATTATGGAAATGGTCTGCGAAGAAGGAAAAAAATCAATGGTTGAAAGAAAATTGCGGAAGTCAAGGATTATGTTTGGCTTTAGAATGATATTTAATTATCACAAAACGGTTCGATATGTAAATAAAAGTCAATAAAACACATTTTACTGCTATTTACACCTGGGGATATTTGAAAATGAGGTGTTATAATGAGCTTTTTTCGTTTATGTTCCGTTCATCGTAATAGACAGTTTGAGTTATGAAGATATTATCAATGTTGTGATCACATTTTGGTTTTATTAGGTGCCATTTTTAAATATTGCATTGGTGCTACGTAATTAACATAACATTTTTATGATATTTTCATAATACATCATTTGAACCGGGTTATATTGATAGGTTAATATTATTAAAAGTACATAACGAATCAATATATTTTAACAGTTACAAGTCCGGTATCTTAGGTTAGGTTAGATTTCACTTAATACTTTAAGTCTTTTCTGATTCATTAATTATTTTATTTCAAACATTAAAAATCCTATTATATTGTGTAAATTGCGTTTTGTTCTGTGTCAAC